>JAODTK010002532.1:0-177500 GCA_026419785.1 Sclerodactyla briareus
CAGTCTATTCTATTAAGCTACGGTCGGGACACAACACTGTTACGATTGGTGCGCTAAAGTGCTACGTGGGAAATCTGGAAAGGAACGCGCTCTTTGAGTGGGAATACTCTCAGGAAAGGAATTGTGCATCTATGCAAAGCTTCACTAGGCCTATTCAGGTGGCTTGAAGCACCCAAAGTTTTCAGTTTTTTGTTATAGGCTATGCGGGGGTCCAATTTGACCGCGTCCGAGTGTCTCAGGGTTAAACAGTCTCAAACTATGCCCACAGGGACCCGTGTTGCAGAAACTTGCCTGTAACGACTACGATATTAAGTATGTTAATTTTTTTCAATTCAAATGTATTCGATTAAGAATTTGGCATTTCAGATTTAGCGACTGGTGCTGAAAACCATTACCAATAGCGCGTAAAGCCCGCGAAAGTTTCTGCAATTGATGTTTAAGGCAAAATATCATATGAAGTCAGATACCTTACGAACTTAGCTTCTGAGACGACTTGACAAATAAATTAAATGTCGGGTTTGTATTAGTTTCGAAAACATACGGGAACAGGCCATGGCCCTTCCCCCAGCAGCTGATTTTCAACGTTTAACTACTGGAAGGCACTACTGGAGTGGCGTTGTACCCGTGCCCCCCGGGTACGCCTCCGTGACAGTAACTGTCACCCGTACAGTTAATTACAGGCAAAATGTACGACTGAATTTTTCTCATTATAGATTTCTAGGTACTATTAGCAGACACTGCCCGCCGAGGGAGTAGCAGCGGCACCCTCGTCCTTCAAGGCCATCTTGCCTTTTCCTTTTCTTCACTATTGTTGTCGCTGCATTTCTTACTGTTCTGTTCCGTGGCGGGCACCAAGAGGGAGGGGGGGGGGGTGGGGGGCATGCAGGCGTTTCCCCCAGTCGAATCATACCCCAGTTTCCCCATTCCCACTCGGTTGACTCAGTCATGAAGTATAGTGGTTCCACCGTGGTGGCTTTGGCGGCGTTTTTCGAGTCCACGGTAGCCAATTCGTTACAGAAGGGAAATGCATTATGTAGCTACCTGCCGACCAACTATCGAGAACGACATATTTCTGTTGGACCACATCTTCCCAGGTAAGCACGCTGAGCTTGTGAACGCACGTTAAGTAAACTTAGTCATCAAAAAGTCATCTAAGGAACAAACATGTCAACCAGAGGCTGAAAAGCTCAGATACAGTGGCCACAGTGAGGGCGCTAATAATAATCGGATTTATGGATTCAACAGGAAAAAATCCCTACAGAGCAAAAACAACTGCAACCGTTTGAGATCAACTGTCTGTTCCAAATGTACATGTAGCAACAAGTCCGTGAGAAACTGATTTGACTAAATGGTATCAAAACATTTCTACTCTCACGGACCGGTGAAATTACAACGAGCAATATCTAGGACATAGGGTGAAAGGTGATAAAGTAGTAGGCTCAACGAGCTGGTCACTATTACATCTAACATTACATATTTCAATTAATCTTTAATGCTACGCATAGTGTATCCATGGTGTCAAAGTTTCATTCGACCTTCTTTTTGGGCATAATTGTATCGAACATATTTTCCTGTTCGAAAATGGGTCCTGGGTCTTTCAAGAATATTGGGAAAATTATGTTTCAGATATCGTTTAATACTATTCAGAATTCTCCTTCGTTGTAAAAGATGGTCCAAGGAATGCGTATGACTTATATGGTTGCAAACATGATGATTGTAGGACATGGGTTCTTGGACTAGAATACCTTAGTTTCTATAGCATAAATTTTCAGCAACTGCTACAGTGTTAAGTTTTGTGTTGTGTTGTTGGAAAAACCTGCTGAAGGAAAATACCACCCCGTAGGAACACGGATATAAGCAGAAAGATATTTTCAGTAAGTTTGGTGGCTTGTTGGTTAGGCTATTAGATTCGCTCTGTTTTCGACATCGATCCGGGCAAGCTTTTTGTTTGCTGCAATGTATTTCAACTGTGGTAGGAAAATACGCGAATTTATGCCTGAAGATAAATAGGCAATGCATAAAAGCAGAGTTGTTTACCTGCGTTTGCCAGAAGTGTTCTTTATATCAAGTTAACAGATTATGTCTTCTCCCTATATGTACACATATTCACCTGTTATTCTGTTTCAAGACATGTCTAGAAGAGTAAACAGAATGATACCGCATTGGCTTTTGGTTTTTTTCACAGCGTTCTTGTGTGTAATTGTTCTGCCACAGCATTCTGATTCCCCACCCCCCCCCCAAGTGCTAGCAGTAGCAGTGAGCGTGGATAACTGGGACTGTGCAGCTGGTTAGTTATAGATGATGTAATGGTTACAGTATCACATGACAAAGCAGGGGGACATGCCTCCACTCACCTCCTTCAGACTTTAAATTTCAACAAAGTAAATTTCTTGTTGATCATGTCCTCTAGAACTCGAATGAAGACCATTGAAATAACTATCACAAACAGTCGACTAAAACGCACCTATTAAGTAGGCCTACGTATGTGCGAGCCAGTATTATAGAATTTCGGACTGATGTTAATCATAACGAACAAACGCATATTTGCTATACTATCACATGGCTAAACGAACATTCTCCGGCATGTTCGTGTAAATTGAATTAGTGTTCCCAGTGGCTTCCTACGCCCTCCCGAGTCGTAGAACTTAAGGACGTCGCAGCAGCCTTGGCAACCATGCGCACCCCAGCTTGTCGAGACTATCTGGTGTTCAGTTGTTCCAAGGAGGAGCACTACCGAAGCTATGAAGGGACGTATTTTTTATTCGGTCTAAGATGAGTCAAAGCAGGCTATAAGGATTGGGTCCACTTTAGTGTAGGGGTTAAGGTTACCATTTTCATTCGAGAAAAATGTGGGACATTTTAAGGTTGGACAAATTCAGGGGTTTCCCCACCGATATTGAGACGATTATTTCCGTGTTAAGCTTTAAAAATGCTAAATGCACAATTTTGGTAGCATATCACTGCAATATTCGATTTAAAATCAGTTTCAGCTCAAACCCTGACTGGTTTTGTGTCATTGTTGGCACGAGGAAGTGAGACAATCCTGATCAATCAGACAGATGGTAATCCCTACTTCCAGTCAATCCAGACCTCAGTGTCAGATATATCCAATTGATTACCGGAATGAATTGAATCCCAACATTTAAGCAATGCAGTATAAGTGCATTACGATAACACAGAAATCAGTATAACTGAAACGAACGCGGGGGGAGGGGGGGGGGGCAGTGCAAAGGCACCTACAGAGTACAAGTAGCGGCTAGTGTGAACGCGAAGGGTTAGGATAATAGATCGAGTGACTATTCCATAATTGTGCATCTTCACATATGAAGGAGAAGAATTCAAATAGGAGGAGGACCACTAATTGACTGGATAACTTTTCGAACGCAAAATATGCAATCCAGCGGAACCAGTGGGAAATTAGCGCCCTACAAATCTTAGGAAACCTCAGCGGGACGATTATTATCTTACAGTTCTTTTAAAGCACTCTCCGAAAAGACCGAAGCGCTGTGCAATAAAACTGGTCGAAATACAAGGAGGACAAATTTGCTACAAGAATATGCAAATTGAATACATGAACGAATGTAGTCAAAACGTAAAACCATAGAACGAATAAGAAAGACAAACTACTCATTTGGAAACAGGTGTGTCCCTTAGAAGCTTCTCGATGCATTGTACGTGGGGCAAGCACGAATATGAGAGAGCAAGGCATTCAAAAGGCGGGGACCAATGACAGCAAAAGATTTGTCACCCGCGGATCGTCTGGAGATTGGAATAGCGAGGCAGGATTTACAATTGCTTGACCACGGACCAAGACGCCCAGGATTATATTTGGCAATGAATTCTTGTAGATGAGCTGGGGATAAAAACCTCAAAATGAATCCGTTGTTGGACAGGCAACCAATATAGTGTTTTGTAACTCCCGGGGACAAGGGCGCAATTTGGTTGGCGGTTGGGGGGGGGGGGGGAGTGACGGACAAGCCGAATACTATCTAAGCGGAGCGCCAACCCACAGTTTTGGCGGTCCGTACAAGAAAATTTTCCGTTTGACAGGACCCCTAGATTGAAGGAAACGACACTTTCCCATGCCTTATGAGACAGTAAGCAGTATTCCTAAAATTGATAACAATTGTTTTTATTTCAGAAAGGTTCTCCAAAACTTTATCGCCTAAGGGACCAATTCAAAGGTTTGCGTTGGGTGCTGTGACATTCTGAAATACGATGCAAGTGAGGTTACGGTTATGAAAGGAGCAATGGAAATGGGCAATGGCAACATCCACTTCGTCGCGCGAAGCGCGAGATTTTCAGGATACAATATGACAAAGACATTGATGGAACCCCCTCTCTGAAACCTACCATATCACTTAGATAGGCCTGAGTTTTTTACTCAAAGATTACGACTCACATGTTTAGCTTCCATCCTCCACAGGCGCATGGGGGACACTTCTGATTGGGGCCAGACATGTTGCCAAAAGAGTATAATAGAGAAGTAAGACAACAATTGCGCGCGAAGCGCGCGCGAAAATATTACACGTTTGGACTTCCATCGAAAAGTCAGGCAATCTTTGTATCTTCACCTGAATTTTGAATCATGTCTTTGCACGAAAAATGTCGGTTCTCCCTGGCTGAATCTTCGAGGGCTATTTATGGATTTTCCACCCGCACCGTGTGCCTGCCCACTTAGTATGTGTACCGTGCATGCACCCATTTCAACAAGTGGTCGCACCATGAATTGATTGATATTTTAAATTTGCAAATAGACTATAATTGCCAAGCAAAATCCACAGGTCCCGCCAGGTGGTAGATTCACCCCCGTCGACTCAACCTCCTTCCCTTCAAAGACAACAAAGTTTACACCTTGGGACATTCCATCGAAAATTCAGGCAATATTTGGTCTCCACTTTTGGACAGCCTTTTCTTCACTTGAATTTCGAGTCATGCCTTTTTGACAACGCAATTGTGGCGTTTCCTGGCTGTATTTTCAATGCCGCACCTTTTTGGTGCCCGCATAGTGTAGTATGTGAACTGTGCGCCCCAACAAGTGGTCGCACCATATTTTTTTTATAAATAAAAAAATCACAGATCCCGCCAGGTGGTAGACCTACCCCCGTCGCCTCAACCCCCTTCACCTCAAGATAACGATTTAAAGAGAACCCTTCTCTCATTGATAATTATATGAAGAGCATCCCAGAGTAAATTCAGTCAGCATTTTTTGTTGTTAAGGAACATCATAGGCCTATGTCTGCACATAGCACATCATAGGTTGAACACTAACGATACATGACTTGAGATACCCGCGCGCGTAGCGCCCAAAAAAAAATCGAAAATGGATCAGCAGGAATTCACTCAACTTTATCATTAGGGATAAGAATTGTTATTTAAACACGGTTGCTGCTGGATAGTCGGAGTTACATTGTCGGAGAAAATAGCAGTCGGGCCCAAATACTGGGGGGGGGGGGCAAATGCAATTGCGTCCCCCCAACCAAAATATTGGGGGGACGCCGTCCTTCAGATCGCCGCCAGGCCCGGGGAATGCTGGGGTTGACGGGTTGTTTTGATACGCGGATCGTCCATGGGTCAACAGTCTACTGGTCATCGACGCTAACTGGAAAACCTTTGGCTATCAATAATCACCGTCGCAAGATGATCCACTCAGTAAGAATAAAAATCTTTCACACAGAAGAACGATGAGAAACGCCAGTGCAGAAAGTGTCTATTTTCAAATAACAAAATTCGTTCAACAAGATAGATACGACGTGAAGGCGACCGCCACCAACAACAACTTACACGAGAGACTCCATTACTTCACTCACTCCCACGACTACCACGAGGGTCAGAGACGCGCAACTCGTGGTAAATAACCTTTCGAATGGCAACGTGGTTACCAAATACTTGATTTTGATTGGATGACATGGAAATAATTTCGCAATACCTAAGAGTTTGTCAAAACGAGAATAAAGTTCGAGATATAAGCAAATAATGTCGCTTTCAGTAGCGGATACAGAGGGGGGTCCAGGGGGTCCGGATCCCCCCCTTTTGGTTCAGAGCTTTTCGAAATACTAATGCATTCTACCAATAATGTGGAGTCGGACCCCCCCCCCCACCTTCCCCGCTGTGTGATGCCATCTGTGCTGAATGTACCCTCTACAAAAGACATGCCCTTCGCAAGATGTACATGACCCTTAAAACTTTTGCGCGCTTCGCGCGCACTTTTCTAGTTGTCCTCTCTGTGCAGGGCAGGTATTTGCCCCCTATGGAATTCTGTCCCCAAAATAAAATCGCTTAACAACGTTTTGAGACACGTTATTTTGTAGGGGGTGGGGTGAGCTGGTGAGTGTTATACTTCATGGGATATATAAAGTGTCTTGTGATACATTATCTGTCGAATATAGGACACTTCCTTGTGAACCTCCGAAAATTTGGCCCGCTTCGCGCGTGCGTTCGGCTCTCGTTAAACTTATTAATATTGTTACATGCCATCCTCCATCCACCAAACCACCTCATACTGCAAAAGGTCCACGAGCCTATGTGAGTATACACGAATCCCCATTCGCTATATAGACTATGTATCTTCATTCGCTTCGAAATCTATACATAGTCTCTTCCACATCTCAGAAGACCCATGATTTAATTCTCTCTTGAGTTTTCTCTTTATGTTTAAAGAGTTGAACCTAGTAGCATAGCAATAGAATGGGGCGAAAGACAGTGTATCCCCCCGAGAACCTCCCGTGAGAATCGTTTCATAGTTGAGGATACATTCGAAAAGTATTCAACCTAAACTGACTAAGCTGATCAAGTTGATGGAAAGTTGAGTCACAATCCGCATTTGATCGACCGTCATCAACATTCTGCGAGTTCTCGCGATAGCGCGAATGTTGTGTATGTTCTCGCTCAAAAATGTACAGACCTCGACGAATCCTCATGCCACGACGGCTATCTATATCCAACCTCAATTGAAATAGCAACATTTTCTGTACCAAAACTTGAAAATTTTCTTGCCGCACTCTCTGACAGAGAGTTGGGTGAGAGTCGGATAACTTCGGTCGGTCCTCAGGCGATTAGAAAAGGAAAAAGAATTGACATTCGGAAAAGTGAAATAAGTGAACGAAAATGGTATAGGCGTCGTGGGGTAGGGTGTATGTTGAAAAAAGTTGTATTGCCATTTCTCGCTGGAGCCAATTGGACCCCTCCCTTTCGAAAATCCTGGATCCTCCCCTGATTTCCCAATAAATAGAGCTAGTTAGACGGTATTAAAATGCTTCCCAAACGAAGAAAGCAGGACATATGGCAAAATCATTCACAGTCAAACAATTTAGCTAATCGTACTATGAAAGTCTCGGAAGTGCAGATAAGTACCATGGCCTAACTTTTTTAGGAGAAAACCCTTGAAGATTAGCGAATTATTAACGACATGAGTTCGGTTGAAGTGTGCAGGCGCGGCAGCTGGATAGTTCTTGCAACCTAATAGATCAGGCGTACGCGCGATTTTTAGAAGTGGTTTTAACATCTGTTTGGATATGAAGTGCAGCTTTTGATACCACATCGTCATAACATCTACTGAAACGTCTGAAGGATCTCTACGCGGTGTGTGGCACTGTACTTCAGTGGTTACATCGTATTTTCTTGCAGAACCTGGTCTGGTGGTAACTGATAATAAATCCGTTTCCACACAGCCAGAATATGGGTGTCCACAGGGTTCTGTTACTGGTTCCCTGTTGTATACTTTTCTAATACTGGTCCCATCAGCGATCATCACTCGTCCCATTGGTTTGAAACACATGCATTTAGCGGATGACCACACAGATTTATTGTTCGTTTCCAGCCGTCAGAACATCTTGGTCAGTTTCCTAAGATTAAACAAGGTGTTATGACAATCATCAATGGCGGGAATCACAAGCTGAAAATAAATAGTCAAAAACAGAAATGAGTCATTTCACCTCCAGATTCCGTGAGAATCTCCTTTGCTCCTGTGCGAATTGGAGACTCCTTGATCCCCTGTCCCTCTGCAAGAATCTTTGGTGAGTTGTTCGATCAGCACTTGAACTTTAAAACACATATTCGTAACATGTTCGCTCGGAGGGGGGGGGGGGGCCA
Source organism: Sclerodactyla briareus (assembly GCA_026419785.1). Lineage (NCBI taxonomy): Eukaryota > Metazoa > Echinodermata > Holothuroidea > Dendrochirotida > Sclerodactylidae > Sclerodactyla > Sclerodactyla briareus. The sequence continues at coordinate 8,092 of JAODTK010002532.1, forward strand.
AGTGCTGGTATGGCGTTCATACTCTTTGGAAACTAGTAAATTTCTTGGATCAGAAAACTGCCGAGAAAGTTGCACATCCCTTGTTACCCTGCCACCTTGACTTGTTGTACAGGCTGGCTTTTTGGTCTACCTCTTTCTGACTTACGAGCTTCCGCCATACAAATGCTGCTGCCCGTATTGTCACACTTTTGTCAACCAGGTCAACTTTTGCAACCTGTGCTGGCAAACCTCCACTGCTTCCTATTCAGGCTCGTATTTCCTTCAAGATATATTCGCTTGTTAAGATCTTCACTGTCCCGCGCCGAGTTATCCCCCCCTTAAGATACCTTGACTCGTATCAGCCTTCTCGCACATTGCGGTTCATTTTCACGTCATCTATACACCAAGGCCCCGCGAAGGACAAAAACGTATGGAGATCGAATGTTCTCCTGGGCCCGACCTTCTTTGTGGATGCCTCCCCAACGACATTGCATGTCACCAAGTGTTGACATCCTCAAGTCCTCGGGTGAAATCCCCCCTTTACCCATTTGCTCTTCCCTTCTTAGGAATTTTCTTTTTTTAAAGCGCTCAGAGCTCTGCATTGAGCGCTATCTCAAATGCTGTATTAGTTATTATTATTTGTGGCAACGACTGCCGGCGTTGAACTCCAGATTGCGGTGTTCCCAAGAGGCAGATTCGTGTAATTAAAATAATTCCAACCAACGCATCACACCTCCTGTATTCAAGGATGCAACTGACAATATCCAATAACCTAGTAATACAAATGCTTAGTTTCGGCGTTACAGTTTAAATGAGATATACTGATTTGTGTCAAAGTTCATGAGTGAACAATGGCAATTGACGTTTGAACGTACGGTGTGGCATGTTCGAACTCTCCTGCCGACAAATACAAATCCTGCCAAAACAAAACTTCACACATTTCTTCCCCATACTTTTCAACACTAACATCCGAAAACATGCGATGAATTGTGTTGCGTTTTAAAATAATGGTGACAGTTTTAAAATAATAGCGTAACGATATTGCTGGGGGGAATCTCGTTTATTCCCCCGACTGTTCAGTGGGGAGCATGCGCACTTACAACCACGAACTGACTTATTATGAGGTTTTGGCTTATGTAGCCTATTCTGTACGTTAGGTTTTCTTCTCGGAGTGCGCGCCCTCGAAGTGCGTGGAGACTGGCCTTTCCCTGCCAAGATTAATCATATTCCTTCGAGGCCGGAAAACGGGCAGTGTTATCCAGCGTGCACAAGTCACTCTAGCTCTCCTGTGTCACCCATGGACACACGGTTCTCTACTCCATACACTATTTTCTATGCCCTCAGCTTGTGAATCCTCCGGTAGCTGCTCTTCCGTTTTTGTTCCTAATCGCTCTGGAACAATCTTTCTCGATATCTGTTACAACAGTACAATGTCAATTTCTTCACTCTTTCATGTAACAACTGAAATCGACTGACTTTTCAAACAGAACGCACTCCATAAATGATATAATTATGTCATCACTGGTCCGGGAGGACCGTATTAGAAATTGTAGTCTGTTCGCCATTCCACTCATGTTTTCTGTTGTCGGTTACCATAGCAATGATTGCTACGGCAACAATTGTGGTGGTTATAGGAGTATCACTGAGGGGAACCCCATCATGGGGTACACATGAGTGCTGGGTAGTCCAGTCCTGAGGTTCACCACGAAAGCTGTCCGTTGGTGTACGTGTCTGTGCGTTGGTGTGTGCGTGGCGCGTGTGTAAGTGTGTGTGTTTATATATATATATATATATTTTTTTTTTTTGGGGGGGGGGGGGATTTCCAGCTTGGAACCGCTGAACTGGTCAAATATTACACAAGACTGAATAGTCCTAAAACACGCTTTGGCAAAAATGGAAAATAGGCCTATCATCGAAATTGTGAAATTCAATGGGCAGATTTGCTATTCATTTTCACTAATCTTTCACTAATTCCCAAGATATATATTTCTGAGATTCCAATGGCTGAAAAATTTCATATTCCGTAACTGGATGAAGAGCCACAAATTACATTTTTTCTCATTTTTCCTATGTAACCAGGCAATAAATACCCATAATGTAGATTCCAGGAGAAAAACTTCACTTTCAGTCAATTTTGAAATTGGAAGGATTGAATGATTTCAAATTGCAGAAGGTGAAAACTACCAAAACGTCTGTTTTCCTGTAATTTTTAAATCATTACAGATATGATATCGGGGGATGAAGAGGTTATTTTCAGCCATCTCTTGTATGATTATCCAGTATTTTCAAGATATTTTGAGATAGAAATGACGGAATAGAATTTCCGGAGATGCCGATAACATCCTGCAACTCGGGGGATCGCCTTTTTGTTACATTACATTGTAATGGCTTATCTCAATTTCACAGCACACTTGAGCTGAGAATTGGTTTAGTTAACTCCAGTGATGAATAGAATACCTGCGAACCTCCATCATTATTTGAATTACACCTGTCTAGCACAGGTCCCCCGTGGGTAAGTTCGTGCCATCGTGTCATGTAGTCGGTCGCTGGGTAGGAGGCCGAAGAGCTGTTTTAGTGGGGATCGTGTTGAACAGATAACAGGCGACGAAGGTGGTCGGAGTTTTCCACGCCGCTGCTTTATGACGTCATTCAGCGGTAACGTCGTATGATCGGGCTAGAGACGCCGCAAGGCCGTTGACGCGCCGATCTCGGATCCAGCGTAAGGCGGCACACGCCTAATAATTTCCCCATTGACTTACACACTAAATTGGGTCCGTTCTCAGCCATCAAGGCACCTCCAGAAGTTCTACCTCGAAAATCGCCATATACTGCTGTGAAGCAGAGTCTACCAATTCCAACGATGTCCAATTCGATGTACCATGACCATGTAGATTTTGAGCTAGTAGGGGGTCCATATTTAGCATGGTATTTTCGACTCGATTTTCCGACAGACGCTCAATGAGGGCCTATTTTAGTCCATGAATTTTCAAAAACAGCCAAAAGGGACCAATTTCCATGGAATTTTCGGGGTTTGTACTTTGACTAACCCCCGCTCAGTTGAAATCGAAAGCATATCCGCATTTACCTCCCACAAAGCAGCAGATGCACCCCCAAATAATATTATGGACTAATTTTTGAAGGATAACCTTTCGGCGGATGAATCTTCAAGCTAATACCTATGTGCCACTGTAAGATGGTATCGTTGGAGGCAGGAGAAACGGATCGTTGGATCGTTCCGAGGCAGGATAAGCGGTCATGCTGACGAATAGACCGCGACCTTTCGCGATACCAGCTTAAGGCCCGGATGAGACACCAGCGCTGGTCTTCAGGGTTGCCGGGAGCGACCCGATCTCCGGGAAGTGAATAACCTGTGGCGTGAAAGCAACCCGACTGATCCGCGCTATGAAATTCGGGTCTGGCAGGAGGCGGATCCCTTCGCATTCGTGCCGGAGGAAACCCGGCTCCGTGAGCCCATGAATGCAACTCATGCGGAGCGCTAGTGCCGCCGCTGCCAGAAAAACGGTCTTATGGATAATGAGCTCCAGTGTCGCCCTGTGCATGGGCTAGTACTGCGGCTCAGCGAGTGTAGTGAGAACGGCTGTCAGAGACCAAACAGGAGGCAAGCGTCTGGTCGGGGGCGGGGGTGCATTACTGGATTCCCACGCTGCTTGGGTGGGTTATTTACCCACCCATTCATCCAAAGTTGAGGGATATAACCAATTCTTTGCTGCGTATTCCTCTATTGGTACAATATTATCTGCGTCTAAGCGATGTGCGTAAAGTCAGTCCTGTACAAGACATATCCTATCGTTTGAATCAACCCCCGGTCGTGCATTATTTTAACTGTGGATGAACTACGCTCGCAATAGTTGATTAACCTTCGGGGAATATATTCGTGCCATACAATCGTCGGATTAATTATAGGTCTGGTGAAGTGTTTAATTCTTTTAAATACAGCCCACACCTCTTTATTAGTAGACCGATCGCATATGATGGGTTCGCTACAGACGTTTCCAAACAGGCGGAGAAGGAAGTGTGGGTCGGGGAGAGGGGAAGGGGGGGGGGGGGTACGGTGGCGCGTAATTCCACAAAACCTAGTACTCCTTTATGGTAGACATAGAAAATGGTCACGGTTTGATTGGTTATTCCATATAGTCAGGAGCTGGTAACTTATGTTCACCTCCAGAACTCTGTATGTTTTCAGATTTTTTATGTTATTATATGCTAACTGGCTGGCGATGTGCTCTCATCCGACCTCTAAAATCAGATTGGTTGGAACATAATTGGTATTCAAATTGCAAAATAGAACAACCACTGATCGCGAGAATGTCGGGACTTGCGGTTCATGAAGCCCCCCCTTTTTTCTTATGAAAAAGAGAATGTGATATGATATGTGATATTTTGGTTTTTAGTCATCATGAACGTATGGTTATAGGTAATTTTGTAAGCTTACATGTTTCTTTTAAAAAACAGTAACCAATCATGAAAAACGTCCCTTGGATACATTTGTATCGAACCATAATTAAAGAGGTAACATCGCTTTGAAGCAAATTATATCGATTACAGTACTGTATATCGTCACTTTAAATCGTCAATATATCTTAACATTGTTTTTTTTAACAATATTAATTTTGATATACCCCCGAGACGGTTTTATCGTGACGTCATGCAAACGACACCACGAAATATTCGCCAGGTGTCGTGAGACGATACGGCCCCTTTAAAGTTATAAAACATTCGTGAAAAAAAATGGTTTGAAGAGAATGTTCACCCAGCTAACATATCCTACAGATGCAAATAATCACCCTACACCAGAGAGTACATAGAGGAATACAATCATTGTGAGTTCACTCGGCTACATTACAAAAATATCGTACGCACTGTTGTCGATTTTTGGCTGAGCAATGAATTTTGGGTAAATACATTACACAACATCATTCATTAGTGATGTCATATCGGAAGTTTGATTTGATTCTGCTAGGAAACAAGAATAACTCTTCACTTCTGTGATCAACTACACTGAGATCAGCTAGTATTGCTTGAAATCTTTGCACCAAAGCCTCAACTGGTTTATGACGCCTTTCAACTACAATTGCCTATTTCGTATCTCATCTCAACAATTGTTACTTACAGTGACAACAGCAGATGATCATAGGGGAATATAAATGGCAAAGTAGTGGTGATTGGGAATAAATAGCCTTAGAATAGCTCAAGAAGGGTTGCTACGTATGTTGCTATTCAGATCGGATGTTTTTTTTTTTTATGCGGAGACTTCCTCTAATCTTACGTCTGTACCATTGAGGCTCGTTGCAATGTTGCAATGTTACAATGTTGATGAAAGATCCCCTGCATACTATCAGTATTATCAGTATGGACCACCACTGTATTCATATATATACATATATATATATATATATAGATATATATATATATTATATATATATATATATATAATATATATATATATATAATATATAATATATATATAATATATATATATATATATAATATATATATATATATATTATATATATAGATATATATATATATATATAATATGTAAAAATAATAATGATAATAATGAAAATGATAATAATGATAAAAATGATGATAGATGGGGCTTTCTACTTTTTTTTTTTTACCAATAAATTCCCAAATACAAGATTTACGCGTGGTTAGCGTGAGAAATCATTGACACGCTATGGATCGAAACACAAAATGGCCGGATTATTAGTCAGGGGCTCCGTCGACTGGATTAAAGGGGTTGCTCAACCTTCATTACGGCGGCGTGTTATGACACGTGCACCTTTTTATCATGGCATTAACCTGAGCCCAGTGCTTCGTGACGAGATCGATACACTTGACGGGAACACAAATCCTCTCAGTGTGGCACACACCCCCACAAGCTGATGAAGGCGAGGGACTGCAGGTTCCCGATGTTGCAAGGGTCGTCTGGAAAACAACAAAAACGGAAGTTTGTCACTCATACCCTTCTTTATTGCGAGTTCTTTGGCAATATAGATATATCATGACGAGAGACGCAGGCAATTACGTCTAAGGCTGGGATTCCATAGATGCGTATGCGTATCTGGGATGGATGTAAACATCTCATACTTACGAGAGCTAACGTTCGTTCCAGAAGAGAAGAACTGGAAGGCTATGCGGAATGACCATGAAAATGCACTAGCCCATGCATATCGTCGTTAACTGGCGTTTTTAGGAAGATATTTCACTGAATTCATTCGCGGTGACACTCATCACTCATCCGCATTGGTACATGTGCTTATTTGTCTTTTCCTTGCTGGTTTGCTTTCATTTAGAATTGTTTTGCTTCTGTAGAACTAATATATATCTCTCCGAATAAATAGGTCTATTCAGACACTGGCTCCGTCTCAGCTCACGTGAATTCGCGGTTCTCCATATGGGTACCGGACCCGCATCTGCATCTATGGAATCTCAGCCTACATTGGTAGGATATCAACTAGGCGTAAATATTAGTCTGTAATGGATGCAAGTGGAATGCCATGCTTTTACTCGACAATTATCCGTCCCGTACTACTGGTACCATTTGCCACATTGGATGACGTTTTATGCTGAGTTCATGAAGGTTTTACTTGATGTATATGTTGCCTATATTGAGTAGATAAACGGTATTGGAAAACCTGAATATTTTCCCATTACATATTCGCTCATCTGCTTATTTGGTAACCGATCCACTCAGTGAATTCCTTAAAAGGTGCGGACATTTTTGTACGCTTCGTGTGAACTATGTGTAACTGAGCGCGAATTAACTAAATTACGTGTAATCAGGCTTCCTATCAAAAAGTCAAACAAGACATCCAAAAGAAATTATAGTCGGTTGTTAAAATAAAGAATTCTCTCCTGAGGAGCTGAACAGTCTATCCATCACTGTTTGAAGAAGAGTACCGGTATGTATCATGTGATAACTGACCTACCCCTCAACAGATTTTAATCATAGCCCCTCAACACTGTAAGCCCAGGTCAGTTCGGGTTTATGCTTTTTGGGCTTCGTCCGCCGCCGGTGCTACGCCGCCGCCGGAGGAACTTCTTGCGTTTAGCGCATGAACTCTTCCACGCTTTAACAGTTGATTTGAAACAAGTGGTGCTGTTATAATAGCATTGTCACTCACCTAGATTGTCGTAGTCAGATCATTGACAAAGTCTATGATAGCGTTAGTATACATGACGATTTTGGGGCCAATGTGCATATCTGGACAAGATATCTCGTATTGGTGTTCTTAAACCCCCTAATTCCCAAATTATTCCTTAAACCTAACGAAGAACACAGCTTCAACCGTAATTTTGTCGACTTCGAAACCCCTCCCCCCTACTTCTCCTTAGATCACCGGAATTTATTGACTTTCGACGTTCGCTAGAGTTACATCCGTTCATTGCAAGTTGCCAATCACCACGCCGTGTGCGATGCGTGTCACTGTCAGTATGAATACCAGATTTGCCCCCTTTGTCCCTCTTCCTTGTCCTGTCTTATATTTTGTTCGTTTAGCTGAAAATGAAAAGGCCCAGTATCGGGAAGAATGTGACTGGACTTCAAACCAGACCTACTACATTGCAATTTTCTTTACGAGCCTTCCCTACTCAAGTAGCAACAAAAAGAAAAGAAAAAAAAATAGTCAGGATTTATATTTTCATTACTAGCTCTATTGCAAGATAGAGGAGCAGCAACACCTGTTTTGCCATTCAGGCTATGTCTATGGGATTGAACAATCAAAGCCGGGCTATCGTCCACAATGTACTCGCGGACGAGCGACAGCGTCGTATATGACAAATTTATTTTCCCTTAGAAATTTCGTAATGTGGGCAGAGTATCCAAACGATGATTATAACTTCAATCTAACCCCCATGGCGTACGCATATCCCTTATCATATTTTTAAAAGCTGTCAGTGTCGGTGCCAAGACTAGAGTATACTTTTGACCACTCCTACTTCTATCTTTCCGCATTAAGCTGCGTTTCCATGCACTCGGGCGGCGGGCGGGGCGGACGGGTTCGGGCGGGCGGGCGTGTTGGAAGACTCGGAGTTTCCTCCAGGCACGCGGGCTGGCGGGCGGCGTTTTCTCGAGTCAACCCACCTCTTCCTCTCACTTTTCTTGTGTATATGCGCTATATAAGGACCGTGTAGCCTACGATCATTAATAGTGTTTTTATTATTATTATTGTTTTATTGTTCTTATTGTTGTTATTATTGTTATGTTGTTGTTGTCGTTTGTCGTTTGTGTGTTGTTGTTTTTTGTCGTCGTTGTTGGTCGTTGTCGTCGGTGGTGTCGTTTTCGTTGTCGTCGTTGTCGTTGTTGTCGTTCGTTGTGGTCGTTGTTGTCGTTGTCGTGTTGTTGTCAAACCTAACACCGTGGTTTATTTTCTGAACCATTGTTCTGAATGTTCCACGATTACGGCCGCACCACCATTAACTTCACAATTGACAGGCTTTTGAGATTTAATTAGCAAATACTTGGCATATCATCAGTTTAAAAACAATGTAAGATGTTGTTCAAATAGGTGTCTGGCCGGTGAAATATCGACACAATCTGTATAAATCTCATCCCCGTGTGGAAAACAGTTATGAATGTTGTTGTAACATTATTTTATTCGAACCTAAAATTGTCCTCTACTCTCCATTATCCGCTTCAGCCGGGAAGATTGCAGGGAAATCCCCAAAATTGATTGCGAAATACCACGCTGCACGCGGGCTGGCGGAAAAAATCGCTACTGACCGATTCGAGGAAACGCCCGCCCGCCCCGGGCCCTCCCGCCCGCTTTCATTGAAACGGCACCATTGAAAATAACGATGAGCGTTTTAGACGCCCGCCCGCCCGCCCGCGTCATGGAAACGGCTTTTAGGCTGCGAGGAAATCTCCATGTGTAAACTCCGAAAATGACTTGTCGTTCCGTTTCGTCAAGTGAAGTCACTGCAATCTTGCCATGTCGCTTTACCACCTTGATCCTCTAATTTTAAGATTTTTCCACCAAATCATGTGTCAAGTCTACAAGTGCAACCAAAGATCTTATGTGTGTTTTCCTTGCCAAATATCCACTGCTCTTCATTCTCCATTTCCTTCAGCCTACACGTGGTAAATATTTGGACTGTTCCCTGCGGCATCTCCCCCATCTCTCTGCAGTTGCCCTTAGCCTATAATACGGACTTTAAAGGCTCAATCCATGTGCTTGATCCATGAATTGAATTTATCAATTGTTTTCCCCGGAGCCAAAACCTGTTCAGACCCGTGGCCGCGAATGAGGTTGGGTGACGCAGTGCGTCGTTCGACGCATGCCGCGCCTATTAGAGGGGTCCGACAGTCCGACGGATGCGCCCCGATTGTTGAAATAAAGTTGTCAAATGGTGCGTTTTTGTGGATTCTCGGGGCGTATTTCCGGGAATTATTCTTGGATTTTAATGGCGATATGTGGACTTCCATCCGCTGGGGGGGGGGACTAACGACCCCCTGCTCTGCCTAATTTATCTACATTAAGACATGGTGTTGTTCGAGAACTTTTGCAATTTGTCAGTTGATAATTTTTTCTTATAATATCTTTTCCCCCTCATTTTATGAAATGTTGGTCTATTCCGTTAATTCCCCGAAATTGCACCGAAGATGCCGCTTCCTGCAATCTGGGACGCTGTAATCAAAAAAGGTCTTATGAGGCTGCCCGCCTAGATAGTTCATACCATGTCACCGCCATCAAAATCCTGCTAAGCCAGTGGGTGGGGGTCGTGCTGCGTTGGTCTCTAACATATGAGCCTGCAAAGGGTTAGGAAGGAGGGGGGGGGGTTGGCGGCGGCTCCAGGATTTTCTGGACAAGGGGTCCAGAGTTCCCAGACTGCAGTCAACAACCCTCCACGCCCTACCTCACACAAAATCTAGCAATTGTTATGCTTTCATTTGCCTGCTCCGATATTCCTTAATACGTTTCGAAAGTGTTATTGCTTTTATGCGAATGAATGTGCTCGGCCCCCGCCTATAGGTGTGGTGACGGAGGGAAGTGTCGACGGACCTGTGAGAAGGAATGTAATTTACTGGAATGAGGCAAAATGGCGGTAGTAACCAGGAGTGAAATAACTCGACCAACTTCCAACAGAATGTCCTCTAATTCAGAGCTGGAGGAACGCAGTAGGGGTAGGCAGTTTGATGGGCGTATCCCTAACTTTTTGCAGGCCTGTTTCTGACAACTGAATCGTAAGGAAGTCATGTAGCGCAGAATCCGCTTTCCCAAGTGGATCGGATGCGTGCGTGGAACAAATTTTGAGTGGGGGGGGGGGGTGGGGAGTTGGATGACGGATCTGGGGGAAGGGCCTAAAAGGGGAGGGGTGTCCCCCTCCCCTTCGGATAATTTTTGCATTTTCAGATTACCTTAGATGCATTTGGTGCATTAGCACTCCAAACCACTTGCTTCCTTCCAAATATTTTTGCAATTTCACATGTTCTTAGACTCGATTTTGCTGCTATGATCTTGTGATTTTTTCTGCCACATTGAGGGCAGTGAGTTTCTTTCTTTGGAGTTGATCTAAATTCGTCACTTTTCGGGACCGCCGACGTTCCCCTATCCCACTTTGGAAATTTTGCTTTTCAGGGGCCTGAGATGCAATTTGGTACAACATAGGACTCCGCACAATTCTTTCCATAATCTAATTGTGCATTCCAAATGTGTTAGATGCGGTTTGCTGCTTGAATCTGTGCTGTTTTTTGCTGCCAATCGCTTGCCTAAATCGTCTTCTTGGGAGTTGTCCAATCTCACCTTTCCGCACCGTCGAAGTCCCCCTACCCCACTTGGTAAAATTTTGCATTTTAGTGGCCTGAGATGCATTTTTGTGCAATATAGGACTCCGAAACACACTTCTTCCCAGAAATCTTGGCATTTTCGCATGCCTTTAGATGCGTTTAGTGGCTTCACGTCTTGTGATGTTTGCTGCCAAATCAATGGCAGTGGGTCCCTTCTTTGGTATGTTGGTCTAATACTCACCTTTCAGGGGACCACCAACGTCCCCACCTTCTCCCACTTTGAGAAATTTTTTGGCATTTTCGGGCCTTAGATGCAGTTTGGTGGAATATAGGACCCGCACTCTCGCTTCCTTCCAAATTAATTTTGCTTTTTGAATGTTTTTAGAATCTATTGCCTGCTCTGAATCTTGCCGCTTTTTTCTGCCATCGAGACATGAGTTCCCTTCTTTGGGAGTTGGTCTAAACTCAATCTTCAGGGGCTACCGAAGTCCACCCCCTTTGGGAAGATTTTGCATTTTCTGGTGGCCTCAATCCAATTTGGTGTAATATACACTCCAAACCTCCTTCGTTCGAGAAATGATTGTGCATTTTCACATGTCTTAGATGGGACTTGCTGCTTCTGAATCTTGTAGGTTTTTCGTGCCAATCGAGGGGGGTACGGGACTGCTTTGAAGTTGGTCTGAATCTCCCCTTACGGGGACCGCCAATTCCCCCTATCTCACTTCAGAATATTTTACATATTCGAAGTGGCCCTTAATGCAATTTGGTGCATTATGTCACTCCAAAACCCAAACTTCGTTCCAGAATTAATTTGGCATTTTCACATGCCCGTAGACTCATCTTTGCCATTTGCTCCTCTGGATCTTGTGAACTCTTTCTGTCAAACTAACTGATCACCTGGCGCGTAGTCATTTTCCGGGAGTTTTCCTAAATCTGATATGTTGGCGACTGCCAAATCCCACCTTTCCACTTTGGAAATGTCTGTATTTTCCGGTGGCCCTATTTGCGATTTGCTGCTCTGAACTTGCGATTTTCTTTTCTTTTTCTTCTGGCCAAATGAGAGGGCAGTAAGTTCCCTTCTTGGGAGTTGGTCTAAACCTCACCTTCATTCAGGGGACTCCGAAAGTCCACCCCCCACTTTGGAAGATTTTGTCATGTTCTGGTGGCCTCAGATCAATTTGGTGTAATATAGCCCTCCCAAACACTCACTTCGCCACTTCGTTCGAGAATGATTGTGTCATTTTCACAGTCCTTAGATGGTTGCTGCCTGATCTTGAGTTTTTTCTGGCCAAATCGAGGGGGGTAAGGGACCCTTCTTTGGAAGTTCGTCTGAATCTTCTCAACTTTAAGGGGACCGCCAATTCCCGCCTTTCCTCACTCACGAAATTTTACATATTCAAGTGGCCTTAATGCAATTGGGTGCATTAATGTCACTCAAAACACGAGAAACTTCGTTCCGAATAATTTTGTCGTTTCAGCATGTCGCGTAGACTCATGCGATTTGCCAAGTTGCTACTCTGGATCTTGTGAACTTTTCTCTGCCAAACTTAACTGATCACCTGGCGCAGTAAGTTCCATTTCGGGAGTTGCCTAAATCTGATATGTGGGGGACTGCCAAATCCCCCTTTCCCCACTTTTGGAAAAATTCTGTATTTTCCGGTCCTTTAGATGTGATGCGATTTGCTCTGAATCTTGTGTGTTTTCTCTGCCAAATTGTTGCTGAGCACTAAAGTCAGGAAGTGGCCTTTCTTTTGGAAGCTGGTCGAAAACACCTTTCAGGAAGCATGCATCAAGGCACTCCCGTTAGTGCATTCTGGATGCCCCAGGGTATAGAAGATTTTTCCTTTACCCGTTCCCGTTTCTTTCGACGCAACTCTAAAAAAAAAGGATCGCCCGAATAGCATAAAGGCGCTCGAATTTTTCAGTTCATTCATCGCAGTTTACCGGGTAACGAGTACATAAAATACGCTTCGCGGCGCCAAAACTTTGGCTCAATTCAGTGATATTTTATTTAAAAAACTACGATTGCCTCACCTTTGCCGGAATTTAAAATTTGATCGATTTCTCTGCCTAACTCTCTCTCTCATCTCTCGTTTTTTCTATCATTTCGCTGTCCTCATTTTGGACCATGCGGGGTAAAAAACTGCTTTTGCTCCGACATGGAGGAGCTGGAAGGGGGCGGGGGGGGGCGGGGCGGGGGCGCTCCCTCTTCCTATGTCCACCCAGCCTTCATCAGGTTATACAGACACTTTTTTAAATTTTTTTTTGTTTTTTAAAATATGCAGTCACCGGTATACCAGTCTAGAGAAAAAATAGCTGAATACTTTTACAATACAGGCAACGAATAATGTTCCCATTTGCGCGCGAAGCGCGCGGAACTTTTGGACCCATTTTTGTGGATATTGAATTCGAAATATGGACTATCAGCAGAAAATTCAAGCATCTACTGAACATGAGGTACAGGGAAACCAATGAATACAATGCTATTTTGAAATCAAAAAGGGGTTTTCGGACCTGGTCGTGTGTGGGGGGGGGGCGGAAAGGCCCTACCGCCCTTCCGCCCCTCCCATTTTTCACTGGGGCTGGCGCCCCCCCAGCCCCCCGGTTTCCTACGCCCTTGTCATGAAGTGTTTCTTGATTCTCTCAAACATAGGCAAGAACTCTATCAACTCTCTATCGTGAATTTATGGTATCGTTTCGCCCCTATCGAGTTCACACTCGTGTGTTGAAATGTCGTTCGATGAAATTATCGGACGTGTCTGGGCATAAACCGAAAAAGTGGTGGTGATTGAGCTGAAAAAATACGTCCCTCTCGTTGCCTCAGGCTTGGTTGAGTCTTGTTCGTCGAGTTTTTGAATATCATATTTGTCATTTTAAGCAATTCGAAGCATGTGTCCCTTCCCACGGTATTCTCGTGGAATGCGTTAGATATTGCTTATTCCCATGTTTAAAGCCATCAACCACAGTAACACGCCTTCTCTTGTCGTGGATTTCTGTTCTTTTACAAACAGGAACATCAAGCGCAGCTGGGGCATTTTACCCACCCCCTGTGTCAGGTGTGGTCCGCCCTTCCGGGGAATGCACAACCCCATAAAACAAATCTAGAGCTCGCCCTAGCTGCCCCTCTCAAACGGCTACAATAACCCTCCGGCTCTTCTGAGTCACTTATTGACCCGACAAAACAACGCCCCCACCATGCCCTACTCTCAGGCGCGTAGCAAGCACAAAAAATGGGGCGGCCAAATGTGACAGAATCCTATCTGAGCGTAGCGCCCCCATCGTGGCGCGAGAAAACGTTTTTTGATTCATACACCTTAGAGGGTGGACTGAATGGCCCATTGCCGGCAGCAAGTCTGGAACCCAACCACCGCTGTCATCCTAGATATTTGCCAATAAATTTCACAAAAGAACAGTCTTGCTGGGTGTATGGAAACTTGACTCTAGGATGGTCAATGGTCATTGGTCGACGTTTTGGTGGTTTAGGGGTGGGAAGACAGCTTCCCGACCTCAATATTGCGTGAATAGTACTCAAAGCATGAGGTCGCCCATTTGACTGTTTGAATGGCGGCGAAAGAGCTCTAAAACTCTTTTAGCGAGAGTCTTTTAGATACCACCTCGAAGAGGATAAAATGACCCTCCTCAGGTTTTCCCGAAACCATGGATCCCAAGTGTGTACCCCAGGATTTTTTTTGAGGGTATGGTCTTATGTCGCCGTCCCTGGGGAGGGGCCAAAAAAGAATTGGTTTCCCTTCCTTCAACTTTGCCTATCATACTTCCAGGGAAAAATGCACATTTACACGGTCATAACATTTTGATCGCCGTTTCCAGGGGTGGCCCCCTCCCTTTTGAGAAATTTTTGAGATATAATTCAGCATCGATACATGTATTTGGAGCTATATTTGTTATCTGTTCTACATTCGTGTTTGAGAATCAATGTTCTCCAGGGAAATAAAAAATACCACGGATATGCCTTTTGACCGACGTCTGCGGGAGAGGGGGTCTATAGGGACGAGGGCACTCATCCTCCTTTTGATATTTTGGAACAATTAGTCCCCTTACACAATGCGATTTGATGCTAACTTTCATCTTTGGGGGTAGTAAAAACGGTATGAAGAATTTACGTTTTTCCTGGGGAAATGCCAGAGTGCCACTGGAAATTCGCGAGAGGGAAGATCGAGGGCGAATTCGCTCTGCGTACGCATGTGATCATATAATATAAATTCGGACAGGAGCGATCTTTGCATCAACCTTACCATGAGGCTTTCTTGTGATTGACGGAGGGGCCACCCGAGGTAAATACTGAAAAATAGTTTTTTCACGAGATAATTTCATCGTTACTAGTACCTATATCAGAATTCAGATGGATCGGACAGGCTAGGCATTATGAGAATATAGAAGAAGGGTGCTCCACTCACAGCCAGAAGTGTTCATATCGCCTTTGAACTTGAAAGAGGAAAAAAGGAAGTTTGCAACTGAAGAAATGCAAAGCAATTTTATAAGGTAATGGACCATATTGAAACGGTGTTCTGGATTGTATCGGGAAAGCTCGGGTAGGTGCAACGGATGTAAAACATTATAGAGTCATTAAAGCGTCCAAAATAACCATTCAACTCATGCAACTCTCGGCTGTAATCGCCACTAATAGGTTGTCGCTCGTCACGTCCTGGCGATTACACTTACTTCCCTGAATTTTTGAACTATGTCTTTTGGCACCGAATTTATGGCGTTACTGGCCAGATTGTTCGACGGCTATTTAAAGGTGTTCTTACCCGCACCGTGTGCTTGCCCCTTAGTATGTGCACCGGCAAGCACCTCTTCCAAGTGGTCCGCCGCGCCACCCAACTTTCAACCAAGTGCTCGCAAACCCATAACTTTGAAGAAAAAAAAAATCACAGATACCGCCAGTTGGTAGACCTACCGCCGTCGCCCTCCACCCCCCTTCACCTCAAGAAACGATTTCTATGTTTGTTTGTCCCCTAGCAGGAAATCGACATCGTCCAACGAAGGAGCAACATACCAAACTGGTAAAGCCAGACTTATACAAACGATAGGGATTGACGGAGACTTTTTCTTTCATTTGTAATTAAGAACAACCCCGAGTAACTTTCACAGGCTTTTTTGTTAAAGAACATCATTTCTGCAGAAAGACACATATGTCTGAACACTGCCGGCGGCATGAATACGCGCGCCTAGCAAAAATTTCGAAAATATGGAGCAGCGAATTCACTTAATTTGATCATTAAGGTCATTATGCATTTGTTTTAAAAAACATCGATTACGTTTTTTTGGAATATGTCGGTATAGTGGTAGCGAAATAGCAGTCGGCCCAAATATTGGGAGGGTACCAATGCATTGCGTTCTCCCCCAACCAAAACATTGCGACGGCCGTCCCCCCCGCCCCCCCCCCCCCCCGCTATGAATCGCCGCCCTGCTCCGTAAGACTCTCATTGCTTTAACCCTGCGTCACCGAGGCAGTGAAAAGCAATTCCACCACCGCTGAACATCGGTACATCTTTACCCACAGGGCAACTCCGGGATACTAATTTTCCCCAAATGGTTGAGGGCAATTCGATCCACGGGATTTTCACGAGTTCGTTTCAAAAATAAAATTGGGGTTACAAAAAGGTTAAGGTGGGCTTGACTTTTGTAGATAAGCATGGTCCGTTATGTTCCAACGTCCCAAAGTAAAGAAAAAAAGAGCCAGAATCTTTCATCTCTGTGGAAAGTGGGGTGTTACTGATGTTTCCTATTCAAACCTTCGAAGAAATTTACGGTCGCTGACCGGGTCTAAAATAAGCCGGAAGCGAGCGTGTAGCAGGACCAGGATGAATTAAACGGAAACTTTGAAATTATAAAACGCGCATACTTAATTGAAAATGCATGAGACGTAGAACTGTGGTGGACTCTCCATTGGCCTCGCAGAAGGGGTCACCCGAGAAATTGCCATTCACTAGCCCACTGTTTTTTCTATTTCGTTAATTTTCCATTCCATGTTCACATTTTTTCTTTGGCGACTCGCTGCCCTTACTGGTCGCTGCGTATGGCGGAAAATAGGGCCAAGCAGCGCACCGAGGTCAATGTCTGCCTTGGAACTTCACTGTTAAATGCATTCCCTCTAACCCCCAACCCCTGATGCATCGCCAAAACCCACTCCACGCAAAACATCTCCCATTGGCACTTTTTGGCCTTCTATCCAAGCAAACACAGAACGTTATCATGCCATTTTAAAAATAGCATCTAAAAATGTTTTCTCAACATTGAATGTGGTTTTATTAGAACATTTTTATGACTTTTTAATGGACGTAACATGCTAAAAAGTTTCGGTACTGTATATTTATTGTTATAACGACTAAAATTGTGCAATACTTGTTTGTGTAAATCACTACTACCCCCACAAATAATGGTTTTCGAAGAGGACGAACATTTTTATGACGTTTTTGCCCTTTGTTTTTGTGTTACTGGGATACTCTCAGCTGAATTTCCAAGGTCCAGCCAAGTTTTCGCAATTACTCGCATCCGATAAATTATTTCAAACTTTGACGTTCGCAGAAAAATTCATACGGTATCACCCCAGTGTGGAAGACCCATAGAAAAAACACTTTTTAATCCGACGTCGACTAGAAACTATCGTATCGATCGCACTAGTTTGAACAGCGTTAATGGTCCCGAACTGCCCGAGCACACATTTCCCTTCTCCTATCACCACAGGGTGTATCTCAACACATCACACTGCGTGTCTGTTATTTGTCCGAAAAAAAAAGGATAAGAACCCATCCGGACCCCTTATTATTGTATGGCAACCCTCTGGCATGGAAAAGGCAACTCAATGTTAAAAGTCAGCAGCACAATCACCCAGATCGTATCGCTGTCTCCCCTGCCACCCAACTATCATTGTAATGTATATAGTCGCAAATTCACCCGAGAAATTTGTACGACAACATAGGGCCGGAAACGACTGAAATTCGTGCAAACTATAAAATTGGAACCTGCAGTCGTGCTGTGTATAACAATAGCTGATTACACTAACCTGGTAAGGTGATGTGGTCTGTTTTGGTTCTGAGACTGGAATGCAGTTTGGTGTGTATATGGCTATGTGGATTGTAAATTCAATCAATCTGTTTTCTTCATTTCGACCCAGCCTGCCCCCCATCAACTCGAGAATGGTAATGGGCATCTTCTACCCCTTCCCCATCACTCATGAAACTTTAGAATAGCCCAACATTATGGCAAGGATACCATCTGTTTGCCCTTATAGTTGTCCAACTTGAAATAGTATAGGACTTTTTTATGACATCTATCTACCCCCCGCCCCCTCCCTTTCCCACTTGATTGTAATTATCACGTGGTTTGTAATGAATATTTTGTGTTGTCTGCTGCACACGTCAAAGCTCTTCTGGCTGTTTACTTCGTGTTGATAAAAAAAAAAAAACGCCGAATAGTATAACTTGGCCCATCTGACAGGTAAAGTCGCTACCTGGACACGTCCACATCAACCAACTTGAATTATGTTCCATATGAGAAAATTAGTTTGGGTACACTTGGATATCCCATGCAGCACTTTACCACAGAGTGTTTCACGTTATGCTATTCCACGTCGTTTCTGGCTTTACATGCTCCTTGACGCGGGAAATGAATTTGGGAATTGAATGAGATGTAGGAATACAGTTTCTCGGTATATCATAATACGGCCAGACCGATCAATGCTATACCGTGCATCCCCCCCACTCAACCGTCGATCCTGCTTGTGTCCCGAGACCGTTACTTACTGGCTTCACACTGCACCGTATGAACTGAGCGCTATAGTGAACCGCACATATTCGGCATCCACCGGATTACACATGCCCTCACCACCTGTGGCCGTGTCACGTCCCCTCTTCCTGGATCCGGGGTCGTGGGTGGATATAGGTCCATGTGGTTCCCTGAATGACAGGAAAGAAACACACTATTCTGCATGAACTCCGCACGACCTTTCTTCTCATACCGAGTTTTCAAAATGTTGTGAGTAGAAGATTTGATTTGTATGCAATCGGCTATAACCATTCAATTCCTCTTCATTACATAATTTGTATGAGCTTAGGTCGCGATGGAGTCTGGCCCTGAACATAGCTAACAAAACGTCATATACGATATGCTTCCTCGCCATTTATTTCACGTAAATATCTTTTATAACTTTTACAACAAAAGGAGTCCTTCGAGATCGCCTAAAATCCGAAAATTTCTCTAAGCAGGCAGTAGCATAATCAATTAACTTACTACATTCACACGGCCGGATTGTGCCTGTCCAGTTTAGGTTTCTTCCTTTTTTTTGACGAGCAAGACTACTATTTTATTCGATGCGCATGTACTCGTAGTTCTTCTGCCACGTACATGAACCTTTTCTGATCAGGCTAAAGACCATCTTAGATAAATAGAGCAAGCGTCGTCTGGGAACCTTGGAAACGATAGGTCCACATTTACTGTATTATTTACATGATCAGGGGGCGTCACCCCAATAATCTTGTCAAGTAATCTGCCAGGGGACATTTGGGTACAAAAGAGAGATTTTCCTTCGAGACTCGTTCTGATCCAGTTGAAATTGGTATGTAGTTTTTCCATCAGAATGAAATAATCGTTTAGAGCAGGGTTGTCCAACCTTTGCAGAGGAGGGCCAAGTGGAATGAGTATGATGAAGGAAGGGCCGCATAAATCTTCATTTTTTTGAAGGCAGCAAAATGTGATCACTGCGTGCCTAGCACAATGACTTATTTTTCTTCCTGGTAAAACAGATGAATAAAGTTCGGTAAAAATGATGGCGCTGAGCAGAATATTCGGCGAAACTTCTTTCAGATAGATACTTTTTTCAGTTTATCGATTCAGTTAATCCTTAACTGTCCTTTGATATTTGTTTGTGATGCTATTTGACATTGTATTCCTGAAATCTGCTATCTCTTTTGAATATGAGGAAGGCTCGAATGCAGAACTTTGTCCAGGGGTGGTTTCTGAGATTTAGCGAAACTAAGTAGCCCTAACCGTCCCCTTGGGCGAAGAAGCGCGTTAATGACACAAAAGGCCACAAAAATCCAACCTTGTGACGGGGCACAGTATTAGAGTAACTCTGGCAGGCCGACGCAACACTGCGGCGGGACGGACTGTGGCCCGCGGGCGGTAAGGTTGGACAACCCTGGTTTAGAGTGAGTGCTAAGGGCCATTTTTTGAAAAGGGGGATATCCGATACTTATATTTTGGTCCAAAGTTGGCCAGTAAACACGGTCAAAATTAAACTTGGAAACTGGTATCGTCAATAACATTGTTTTGCGCACTTGACTCATACCTATACACTAAATCTGTGCCCAAAGCAACGACTGTGACTGTTTTCATTGTTTTATTAACCAATTTGTAGAGATCAATCATCTCCATTGACCTGCAAAATCACTTTTTTGAGAGAGAATAAAAATTTAACGACAGGTTCAAACTCTGTGTTGAGTGCACAAATTATCAGGACAGCCAACCAGAATAGTTAATTTTGTTATTCTCTCCGAACTTCCCGTCTTTCTGCAAAGACCAGGGTTTATTTTGGTGAAAAGAAAGACCCCTGGGAACAATTGATGTTCCTGGTAAATTTTGTGGTGAATACCATAACTTGAAGGAACATGGATGGATAAAGCGCGATAAATTGTTGTTTAAATTTTCTTCATACCAACTCAATGATCGCAGTTGATTAGGGGTGCCGAATGTCGGCCGAGGTCGACAAAGACAATCAAAAGGCAGTTTGCATCATCTGGCCAATGTAACGTCAACAGCCAGTAATCGGTCATGCCCGATTATATGCTCGCTCAATCGAAATTACTTCTTATGCAACGGTATTGTAGTCATCAAGCCGGTCTCTTACTCGGTTTAAGATGTTATGAAAAAAAACTTGAAATATTTGACAAGCATCTAAAGTGAAGTGGCCCTTTGTATATTTCGTCACAGTGGTCACATGTAACTAGTTTTGTACACTTCAAATATTCAATAAGGTTAACAATACATTTAAATATTGATGTCATACGATTTCGTAGTTGGTGATAATAGCTCGTTAACGCGATAAGTAAGCGACGTATAGGTAATAGACCAATCCCGTATTTTGGCCTTCATGTTCCATGTGATGGTTCTTATGTTCCTCATAATGAACGCATGAATCCAATTGATTTGGGGGTAAATCATCTGACGTCACTAGCGAAAACCTCTCAGAAAAAACTTGTAAAACGGGTAAGTTAACCACGCTAAGTCTTATCAAATTTATATTTGTTATGGTGAATGGTGGACATAGTAACGTCATTTGTGACACTCAATTAGGTATCCTTTGCTCTCCTGGTTAGCTGATTCTTCCTGTGTCTGGTGCCTTGACCAGTCGATCTGATTCAACATACCAGGGCACTCCTCACTGAGTTGGAGCCCGACTATATATTATATTCACTATATCAGATATTGTAATATTTCCTGTCAGAAATATATGTGCCAATGAAATATTTTACTAGTAGATATACCTGTATATATTCTTGTCGAATGAAGGGATACGGCAGTGCATGGAGAAGGGAGAAGGGAGGGTGGGGCATTTCTCATTTTCTCGGGTGGAGATCCCCTCCCACCTCGCCGAGGAGGGAAAGTGTCAGGGAAGTTTGACAGAGAATTGTCAGCTTGTAGGCTTTGTTTGTTGACTGTACTAGATTTCATTGTTCGATGAAAGACTTCTTTCATCTGATCTAGGTAGTATATTGGGTACACCGGTAGGGAAGTTCTGTCCTCTTTTGAGGTGAATAAAACAATTCTGAATGTCCTAAAAGAATAATAATAATAATAATAATAATAATAATGATAATAATAATAAGCCCTTAGCTTCTTCGAAGTAAAGACTGTAAAATACTTTACTGGTACTGGAACTCCAAGGTCAGCCGTTGAGCTTCCGTCAGTTCCACCATTGGTTGTAGCATCCAAGAAGGCAAAGGTCGTCCATCATCAATCAGTATTGGCTCATTGTCGTTGTCTATGATCATCTGATGTATTGCATCCCTTGGTATCATCGGGACTCCACTTGCGCTGCTGTGAGCGGGGGTGGTACACAGAGAAGGCAATCCACCACTTCCGGGCGACAACAGAAGTTTGTCCACGCGGCCGGTGGTATCACAACCCATGAAGGGCAACACCACGAGGGCAGCTTGGCTAGACGAAGCCATTGCTGGAAGAAAACGATTAACCAGACCGTCGAATGATGCTTCAATGAGTGGAAAAGGGTAACGTAGGGATTGAAACATTGAATAGGTCGTCAACCCTCTTACAAAACGAGGAACAAACGAAGAAGTAGAACGAATTAGTCGTTGACTGTTTGCCGATATTCGACAGCACTGGAGCTTTGCTTTCTGAAGCTGCGACAGTTGCTCACAGTTGCTCTGAAACTCCTTTTGTCAGATGTATAATAGCTGAGATTACATGCCTAGGCGTCAGAAGATGAATCTCAAGCAGAATTATTAAACACGGTTTGAACAATTATTTACTGCTTTAGAGGAATGATAAGCCTAGTTTTTTTTAGAGGTGGAGGTGACCGTACACTCCAACGGTCTGACTCGGCAGGCCTAATGTCATCATCGTAAACGACGGAAGCTGGTAAGCAGTGGAAAGAGGAGAGAAACGGTCGGGTGATGAAGTGCATCGGGCTTCTCCTTGCATAGTGGATTGTTGAGGAGGTTAAACTATTAACACGATTCAACAATAAGCTACCAAACCAAGCAGTTCGGCTACAAGTGCTATTCTAGACATCCCGCAAGTCATTCGATAGTAATATAAGATTACCGTTTGCGTCTGGGTTGTACAGTCACGTTGCATCGCGTGAACAAGGTGATTGATTTGAATAATCTTGGGATGCAGTGATGCTTCAAATTTCATTTACTGCGCAAACATGAGAGCCATATTCGGAAATAGTGGTCACCTTGCAATTAGAGCGGCTAACATGCCAATGAATTCATCAAAAAATAGTTCTATTGGAAATAGTAGCGTAATCAATTTCAGCAAAACGAAAATTCGTAATGAACAATGAGCAGAATGGTGGCCATTCTGGATAATAGCGGTCATTCTGGAAATTTGCGTGTCTAACGTTATTTTGCGAGGGTGTAATTTAACCTCAAGGGTAGCTTCAGTGAACTTTTGATGCTTCCTTCAGGAATTGAAAGATTATGCAAAAATTATGCTCATCTGCGATACTATAAAGGAAGTATCGCAGGCATACCCCAGAAGATGCTCTAGACTGCATAGTGGGGTGTCGCCGGACTGACGGAAAGGAGGGGTTTAAAGTTTTCTGAAAAGGAATGGTGATGCTCAGGGCTGCAATAGCTATAGAGAAGTCGTTGCTACGATCTTCTTGTAGATGAACTATCAGCTGCTCTGTTTCTTGCACAGCAGCCGCTGAGCAGTGAGGTAGTTTAGGGCGAGGAGAGGATTATAGGAAGGGGTTAGGTCACGACCTGGATTTTGCAGAAGGCATACCCATGGATCGCTTGCGGAGTTTTTATTTCTCGTGAATGCCCTCGGTACACTGACTCTCGGCAGTTTCAAACTGTGACTTCATGTGCCGTAGACCAGAACCAAATCATTTTTTGTTGGAATTTTGAACACTCGCTGAGTCCACAGTCTCGTCTCTACCTCGGCAGCGGAAGTCGAGTCCGTGATTGTCATTTGGGCTACCCGTCATCGTCAATCGCACTCCTTCGGGCGTATGGCGCACCTTCCAGAAGGTAAACCGGTTCATCGTGTTCTATCGACACATGAGCATTGCGGGCTGACGTTTTTTGGGTAACATATTCATTTAATGACAAGTGTAGTACTTCTAGAGCTGTGCGTGATAAAGTCACATATATATGTAATGCATCAGAGATCGCACCATATTGCCAAGTTTCTCTCGGAGGAATGTTACCATGGCAACACAGTAACATCCGCGCACCCAAATCTATCAGATGCATCGTGATCATATTCTTTCAATAAGGAACATGTATTGGCCATTTCTTGCGTGCGTTGTGCCATTGTTGATTTCCCGTTATTGGCCTAAATGACGACCCTATGTCTATGCAAAAAAAAAAAAAAAAAATCTCAATAATATGACCCCAACTATTACAAAATCTATACCAAAAGTTGTGAATTGAGTTGACCGAACAAGGATACAATTCAGCAGACGTTAAACTGCATCCATCTTGGACGCATCTTCGAATTTTCATGCAGGTAACAGCTTCGCATCATCCTAGATAGCATTGCCTACACCCCAAGGTATGATAATTAGCAGGAAACAATAATCAGATATTGCAGGGTGAGGTCAAAATTCGACTCTAACTGCCGAACTAGATGACACTATGGTGGGGTGAGAGGAAGGAGGAGGAGAAGGGAGGGGGGGGGGGGCTCAGTCCACGCTAAACGTTCAACCCCCAATTGTGGATAGGGTATTGGGGTGATGGGCTTGACATGGTCTCCGCCCCCTCCATGGACCAGATTCCCCGTGCTGTATACAAGCGGGGGGGGGTGGGTAAGCAATGCCCAGTCTGGTGGTCTAGTGCAAAGCATATTGGGGACATAATTAATGTAAGAAATGAAAACTTGTACTGAACGATGTCTGCAGGGGTATTGTTCGACCACGGTTAGCGTGATCGCGATTTTAAGTAAGCACATTGATACAACAGACCTTCCACAACGTATGAACACGCCTACTCTCAGTGGGGTTTTCATTATACCTTCCCCTCCTTATGGAAACAAGGCCATCGCTGCTTTTGAACTACCCCGCGTAATTGTCATGCGTGGAACCTAAAAACCTGCGAGGAGCGTCAAAATGAGAATTTGTCTAGCAAGTACTATAACACCGTCAGTGACGTGACGTGGACGTGACTCTGCACGCTTCCGTACGTCCGGAACAGAGCATACGTCTAGGACTATGTCCTCCTATACGAGACATCTCGACGCATACGCGAATACAGTCAATATGTTCGTAAACAAACTAGCATGCTACAATTAAGTCCTCATTTTTCAGAGATACTTACCAACCAAAGATCAACCTATACGAGGTCCGGCAAGTGCAGACCTTGATTACCGCACTATATCAACTGCGAAACTTCACAATCGGCACGCCAGGCATATCTCTGGCGCTACCTAGGAATACGGAGTTATTTACGTGCAGACGGCCAACATTCTTGAAAGCCGACCCACATGTTCTCGCCACTGCTTCGCACTCGTTAAAACCCCTCCAACGAGTGCGCACGCAGCGGTGCAGGAAGTTAATTCCATCAGAATGCTGGGTTAAACAAAACAAACAACTTTATCGAAAGGCATAGTAATTGTGTGGATTCTGTGTGAGGCGACTACCTATCGGGTCTCCTGTCTGTCCTAGGGGAACTCGACTTAACAGACTTGCAAGAAATCTCCTACACACTCCGCTCAATTCCCTCATCTCTCTCTGTCCCTGGATGAACTTTTAACTGCCTCAGCGTCTCATCTGTTTCACTGCTGTTTCAATGCCATATTTCAATATTCTCTGCGACTTTCTGTATTCCCATTTTTAGATAGGGATAACAATTCTTCTCTCCACTTCCTCTTCCGTTGCCGTTTGGACTTCCAGTTGTTTTCTCTTCTCTCTCTTGCGCTGGATTTGTCTATTGATTATGCTTGGGAACCACACTTACCCAGAGTCTCTCTAATCTTGGTCCCTCACTAACCTCACAATCATTTGTGTCACCGCTGTTTTTTTCACAACGGATCTAGCAATGTTTTGCATCTCTAAGCTTGTGATGCAAAGATGATGGGAGATGAGATTGCCATTAGGCTATTGATTATGCTTGGAACCACACTTACCCAGTCTCTCTAATCTTGGCTCCCTCGACTAACCTGTCACAATTAATTTTGTGTCAACCGTTTTTCACAACCGATCTAGCAATGTTGGCATCTCTACGATTGTGATGAAAGAATGATGGGAGATTGGAGATTGCCATCAGGCTCTGACATTAGCGTCTTAGGAGGGCATACTACTACCGTTGTCTTCCACGGCCCGTACAGCAGGGAATTTGATATTACCCGTAATATATCTTGTTGAGGTGATCAGTCAGTGTGTCCACTCTGTCTCTTCCAATTATCTCGAAACACGTCATCACCTATCTCTTCCACATACGTGGCTTAAACTAGAGTTCGCAGAATTAGGAGCCTCTTGCGTCCTAATGCTCTATTGAATTGGTTAGCCACAATCGGAGAGACTGGGCTACCCATGCAGCTCCGAACTTACTGTTGGTGCAACAACATTAGAAAGAGGAAGAGGCATCTGAAAGATGTGACGATATCCCGCGAGGGAAAAAGAGTTACAAGAGCAGAGGAAAGGTAGGCTGAAAAAACTATTACAAGTTGCATCACAGACCATTACCACGCAGGCCAACCACCTATTACATTGGACGAATATTACAAAGTTGTAGATCGGAATAGAGACGGAGGAGCAAGACTGATTACGGAGGTGATTGGATAAGACGGAAGACGCAGGAACTGCACAAAAGAGATGTGGGTGCCCTACAGTCTTCGCACAAATATATACGACAGGAATCTACGACAAACTCCTCAGTGAAAGAAGAGGGTGGTCATTTTTTGGAGACGTTGTGAAGTGAAGACGTCAGACGAAACGTCAATAATGTTTTTATTTTCGGTAGTTGTACGAACTTATTTGTCTTGCCTGTTGTTTCCTGAAGACCCCCAAATGCTCTGTCCCAAGGCTGTGAAGTATTCCGGAAATTGGATCTCCTGCAAAATTCACGAGTCACAGAACGAGGCGGCTGTCGCTAGATAAGATAGACCTTGTGTGCGCGTGTGGAGCCGCGACTGGGTGAGTCGTGGAAGAGGGCGGGCGTATGGTCATGGCAAGACGCGGCCTACTGATGAGAATTTGGGTTGTGGGGTTCGCAGTCTGTACCGAGAAGTGATTGATGACGGCTACCGGATTTTTTAAGAGTAGGTATATTGGACAAGTCGCCCATACCGTAACTTAAAGAAAGTCGATCGCTATGAGTTTTTATTATATGTGCAAGCGACCTACCTTCAAATTTCGACCGCAAGGTTCGGATTCCGTAAAACGGCTCGGTCCACACTCATTCAATTACCGTATCGAGCAGCTCAGTTTGGCTGATATGTGTACATGGCAGTCATGCGTGGTATTTCACGGAGCGCTGATTACGGAATCATTAAAAATGCAACTTCACGTGGTCAACAACATTGCTTTTCTACATGTGTGAATAGGCTTTTGTATATGCACATATCAGTAACATATTCATGACAAATTTTCTGCTTCATAATACTACAAAATCAGCCGTATCTTGACTGCCAGGGTCGTCTCCACGTGAATACAGTCACGAAAAAAAAAGCTGACAATCCCGAAAACTATTCGTTCGAGGATCTAAAGAGTTCTCAATGATTTTATAATAACTATATTCTCAACTAGAGTGCACCCAATACGGAGATACGTGAGTATTCTTCGTGTGAGCAGACTCAATAATATTACTGCTTTCCCACTCTAATATGAGATTACTGCTATCAAGCGTTGTTTTCTTGTATGCTGGTGTCGACGAATTGTAGACAGATAGGGACTGCGCGTCAATTTTTTCCAGATGTCCCAGTGTTAAGTTAATAAATTGCGGGAAAATTGTAAATAGAAATTCGATTCGTGAATATCCTCACATGATGGACACTTTCAAGTTCACCTAACTTAAAATATGTTCATATAAAAGAGAATTAGGTTGGGTGAACCTAAAATGTCTCTTGGGGGGGGGGGCTCATGTCAGCCACTGAATGGATACCCTTTGTCTCGCTTCATTTGAAACAAGTGTTAGGACCAACTATCGACTCCGTTGTTCACTTGACTGTCGCAACCAGGAACGGTACCGCAAAACGCGATTACTGACCTAGTCGACTACAGATCAGCTCTCTTAATCGGGATCGTTAAAATTTCCTAGAGTAAATGAGAGATTATCATTCCTACCTCGACAAACACTAATCCTCGTCCCAAGATCCTATTCACCATCGACTGCCGTCCTCACCTAGCTCCAGGAAATGGAAACGCGTTCGCCTCGACTTTTCACTCCTCATAAATTCACGATCTACATACCCGACAATGGAATCCCCTACAAGTCAGCTCTCACCTTCTTACTTTTCTTACCCTATAGTACCTCTAAGTATTGCGCTAACGCCTAAAGTTCACCGGCGGCAGTGGCGAGCCTGGGACGGCGGCGGCTACAACCCAAAACCATAATATCCCCGGACCACTACTCGTGTCGCGGGAATATAATTATGCATGGAGTTTGGGGCGGGGTTGTAAAACAGCCTAACTAAATTAAGTTCCTAGGGGTAACTGCTAATTAGATGTGCTTGAGAAGGGGAGTTGGGAGCGCAGTGAAGTTAAATGAAACTACATATTCACGGGACCCTGGGGTTCCCTGAAATTCCACGACTTTTCCTGTTACATGTAGTGTTGCCATGATGCACTTCCATTGGCACAACGCGTATATTCACAGACAATCAGTACGCACACACGGCAACATTACAAAAGATATGAGGCGAGCGAATCGCGCCGGAAATTTTAGGCTTTAATTTAGGAATTTTCGCTATAAAGAAGGTTGGAAATATTTATACTGTCGGGTCAATAGGCCCTTGTCGGGGCCGACGAGATGGGAAATTCCCCCTCCCCCTTCCCCCCGCTGACGCCACCCTTGGAAGAGTATAACATGACATTTGGATTGACACAGACCGAGGACTGTTCTAACTCTATGAGTGCAGTGGAAAAACGAGGCAGTGAGCTGAATTAAAGGGGCGCCAAGATCAAAACTCCTTTGACAAGACGGCATGGATTCCCCTTCAATGAGCTAGTGTGACCACAATGGCATCACTTATGTTATTTGTTTAACATTGCCGAGTACTGAACCTATCTGGCCGGGCGGGGGGGGGGGGGGGGAGTGGCGGATGGGCTGGGAGGGGGGGGGGGAGTTGATTCTCGCCATTCCTAAAAATGAGGGGCTATTTTCCATTAAAACACAACATTTGACAGAACCCCGAAAATTGGGATTCTTCTCATTATAATTCATGTGACGTAGCTGTCAATCACTAACAGCGAATGGGCATTCAGAATAGCCCTATCTATGAGATCGCCTATTTTACGCGTCATTGAGCATTAGGCTCCGCCCATATGCCCCGACGAACTGTTTGTGAGTATTCGGATCGACAACTAGCAAATTCAATTAAAGGGGCATTCCGAAGTAAATTGGAGTGAAATGTTCCCATCAAAGCTTGGATATTTCTGATAGCACATATTACTGAGCTACGAAAATGACACGTTTTGCGGAAATTCTCATCGACAATAGGGTCTATTATTTAAATTAATTAATGATAACGAGCCAGAATTAGTGTCACGGACGGGGCATTGCATTTTTATCCCTATATTGAAACCAGAGTTGTACACGGACGGAAGTCGGATGGGTTATTGGAGAATGGATTTTAGGCAAATTTCTGAACAACTTCTCTGTTCACATCATGTAATTAATCAGTTATTCATTAACGAACTCTGAAATGTCCTGTCCGTGACGTTTTCGTGTGAATTTCAGCCTAGCTGCTAAAATAATGTCCCAACATAACAATTTTTTAAACCTCTCACTTATCAGTAAAATGCATCGTTTGTGAGATTTTTTTCAAAATTGTTGATGTAACAACCTTGTAATTCACGGAAGAAAATGGTCCCGTCCCTGACGTTTCAGAAATAATCAGTTCAATTTAAGCTCCCAAACACCTGTTAAGCACGTCCCATGGTCATAAAATAGGTTTGTATCACCTAAGGGACCATTCCCACACATCATTTAGTAAATTGACATCTACTGTTATTTAATTGAAAAACTATCTAGGGAATTGGGAAACTCGAAAATGAAAATGCCCCTTTTTTCACAATTTTCACCCCATAAGTAAACATACCTGACTTGGAATCAGTCTTAATTTTTTGTTTGGTATCTATTCCATTCACCTCCATTGGAATTTGAAACACATTTTCCAAATAGTAGCTTCTATCAGGCAACGATTTAGGAAATTAATACATTTGAAGGTGTCACAGACGGGACAATTTTGTCACTGACCGGACATTTACACACTGTATGTATGGAGGAGAAGGACTATTCTGCGGCTGTCGGACTATTCTTCATGACATTCGGGGGAAAATTTAGAACCTATGTAGGTGGAATGCTGATGTAGGGTGTGAAATCAATTAGAGGAATTCATTTCTGACTCGGAAGACGAATATTCCAGGTTGAATCATGGGTGAAAACAAGGTGTCCCGTCCGTGACATTTGTAAATGTCCCGCCCGTGACGCCGATTTGTTCCTATTCGGGTGAACGACCAGATATCAATCAATTTTTGGGGAAAGAGAGACCATCTGTAGATCCCTATTCAACTATCAGTCCAATTTCATTCCACATAAATTCAGGGCAAATGGGCATAACATGAACATGTCAGAATTGCATGTCCATTTCTTGTCCTGTCCGTGCCACGACTTTGAGACCCCCTACTCCACATGCGAAACATTGTTGGGGGATTTCTCTTCATCTATTCTGTTAATTAGAACATCCCATATTGTCCTCAGGAAGAAATCCGATTAACTAATTATGGTTTCAGATCTACAGGACATTAATTGCCCCAAAATGTCCCGTCCGTGACGACAAATTACTGCAAAATGCCCCTAAAACGAAATCTTACATTGCGTTTGTAATGGCAAACCACTGACCGCTCATTGCGTCTTTCCTGTGTATAGAATGGAAAGGCCGATACAAGGCGAAATCGAACACTGATTTCACAGGCAGGAAGAGGGTGAGCTAATGAGATCAAGACGTTTCGCACGCTGGAGATGTAGTACTTCGTAAGGGGGCGCTCTGCAGATTTCTTAATTTGCAATTCAGTGCAAGTTTTGCTATACCACAGTCTATTTATTAGCGCTGTAGGATTTTTTTTAGTGAAGCAATTGTTATTTCGATCCATTTTACCAATGAAGAACCTTCAGACCTGTCTGGTTGACAGTGAAAAGCTGCAACCACACAAGCCCTTTAAAACAGAAAAATTCGATAATGGAACTTGATACCTGTTATTTCAATTCGATTTTCATGGGCTCAGGAAAACCACTTAACCATCATCTGGGAAATTGAAACAAGGATCCTGACCTCAACCTGACCAAGTGATGAACCATATTAACCACCATCCGACCATGAGAGAGATTGATGACTGCGAAACAAATTTGTGGGAAACATCCCAACTCTTCTGCTTACAGGGATGTTCCTTATTGGGGGGAGGGAAGGGGGTGGGCACCGAGCTCTCAAGGGTAACCACCTGGCACTCCAGGAAGAGGTGCCTCGTTTAACTGGCACATTCATGTTTTTGGCTGTAATTACTAATTCCTCGTGCATGTCAGTGGATACATTTTTACACTGAACATGTGGCACATGCCTGCACAAAACCCGTGACTAAAGCTTTAGGTACAGCAGTGTTTCATACCGGTGCCTATCTATTCCTGTACCAAGTGTTCTCAAACTGCTAGTATTTTGCCTCTCTTGCGATCAGTGGTTGTATCATCCTAATATGGGAATTCGGGGAATATGGAGATTTGTTGGTTTTAAGGAGAGTAATACCATGAGATTCTGAATACACATGAGGAGGCTGCAATTTGTCAGCCTCGATTTTTTTTGCCCATACAGTAATGAGAGTTCCACCTTTTTGGAACCGACTGTTGATCATAGTAACTTATTTTGCAAAATATGACGAAATTTTAACTTGGCATGATTCATGCAAATTGGACACATTAAATGACTGTCACTTACCTTGGAATTCTTTACAATATTCCTTATGGTTGTCGAGTTACAATTTTATCAGAGAGCCAGCTCTGGTGGGCGCGTAGCCTAAACGGAAACTTTGGGGAGATGAGATGAGGCCTCCCAAATGCCTGGAAATGGCATTTCCGTATCTTGCCTAACCTATTTTACGGCGCTGATGCAGTGACGTAGCCATTTTCATTGGCGTAGCCAGAGGGGGGCCACGGGGGCCATGGCCCCCCTTATCGAATTCCCCCCATTTTTTTTTTCAATTTTTCACTTATTGACAACAACATTTAGCACTTATGCTGCTCTCTCTTTCCTCTTTGCTAGTCAGATTGCTCGAATTCTCCTCTGTCGGCCCAATCTTCTTCGGTCAATATCCAAACCGCGTGCCAAAAAATTTTGCGCGCTTTGCGCGCAGTATGTACCTGTCATATATACACGATTTTTTCCCCAGTTGTGTTACGGCAAGTGTTCAGATCATAGAATACGTTGGCATACGAGGGGGGTGCGTGATATACCCCTCCACAACATTTGTCACTTATGTTTTTCCCGCTCTCTCATTCCCAGTCGATTGCTTGAATAGTTCCGATTGTTTTGGTCACTTCCAACCACATAGCGGAGTCAAGGGGAGGGCACTAGCTATCCTCCAGTTCAGGCGAAAACATGGCAAAATGATGACAAACCTCTCCCATAAATATTGCCCCCCGTACGCCTACAGGGGATATCATAGATGCGATCCAAGCATGCGCAAAAAAATTGCGTGCTTCCTTGCGCAGTAGTATCGTGGTTTTGCTGTCGGCTTTTAATACAACCCGATAATTCTATTGAGATTCGGGCAAATTAGTTAGTTTTTTTTTAGATTATGGCAATTGTTTATCCTGTGGCTATTAGCATCCTGGTCCATCCATGGCCAGCTGAAGGCATGGCCATCGGGAGGAGGATCTAACACCCCCTCAAATTCATCACAGAAAGTTGAGTCATTCGTCCCAATGAGGGAGCCGAAGAGGATAAAACAAATAGACATGCAGAAAATGATCAAAATGTCAGACAAAGCGAAATCCGGAGGAATTTTCAATCAGACCAAGCAATTTTTTCGCGCGTTTTGCGGGCGGTAGTACTTTTCCAATCATGCGCGTTCAAGATATGGGGACATTTTTTCGGCCCCCCCCCCCTGGCACCAAAAAAAAAAGGAAGATCTCTGTACGCCTATGCTCTTGAAGCCACGTGGAAATAGAAATTTGACCACTTCTCAAAACAAAGTTTTTTTTAAAAAAATCTTCAATTGATGGCAAATGTTGAACCATATTTCATCTGAGGGTTCCTTAAACTGCCAAAGTTTCCAAAAAGGGGATGGTGACCCCCTCCCCTAGACCCCTCCCCCATGGCCACCCCCATCAAATCCTGTCTACGCCAGTGGCCATTTTTGTTGTGTGTGGGGCGCTGGACATTGAATTGTAGCTTGTCATATTATCCGTTAAAATACTCCAAATCTGAAAAATGTTGCTGGAGATTTCATTGAAGGTTTTTACCAGTGGCCTACCTATGACCTAGGGAACCACAATTGTTTTGTGTCACCTCGGTAATAATTTGGGGTAAAGAATTTCACTTTTGCTTCACCTTCAGTGTTTCTCCCATTCCTTTGCTCGAATTACACTACTCGAGCTCCTCGATCACAAATCGAATATGCACTGCCTGGAATGCCTGTGAGAATGGGTTTGCCATACCTTGTTTGTTATGTCACCTGCTGTACTGTCTTACTGCCGTATGGGTAGAACGCAATCACAGGAAAATATTCACCTTTTCCCTTTCGAATTAGTTTCCTCCAAGGTTTACGAATAGCGAGTATGCGATGTAACAGCCAGGGCTAAAAAATAAACCCGTGTGGTGCCACAGCCAGACGAACTCTTTGAGTTTACGTGCATGCATATCCACACAGTCACCATACCGCATTTTAGTGCCCGTCTATGTGACTTCGTCACAGAACTTGAATTGAATAGAGCAAAACGTGTTAACGTTATGGTTCTTCCGACTATATGAACGCTTATGCGCCTAATACATATGGCAGAGCGTTGCATGGCGTAATTATTTATTATTAATTATTATTATTTATGTTGTTTTATTATTATTATTATTATTATTTTTTTTTTTTGGGGGGGGGTTCTAAACGTGACCCATCTAAGCGTAGCACAATACATGGCTGTACTTATCGAATGAAGGTTTCTGTTGGTTAGGGTGGGGGGATCGTGCCCAGTGAATGCCTGATCTCATAGAAGCAGATTATGGTCAATCCTTTCGACCAGAGAATGTAAACATTGATTCATGTTGAAATTGATTCGACCCATGCCTTATAGCGCGTATGGGGGCAAATCTGCCTCATCATGATCCCCATGATGGCTAACGGTCATCATGATCCCCATGAGGTATTCTACAAGTGCCTGTATATGTGTGGGGAGGAGGGGGAAACCCTCCTGGATCCAAAATGTTTCCATCAGCGATTGCCGGAAGCTAATGATGTAACACACGAGCGAGAGGGAGGGGGGGGGTTCTAGGCAAACATTATAGGATACCTATAATATAGCAGTTTTTTGATTAATATTTTGTTTTATAACGAATGACATGAGGAAGGGCGAAGCCATAATTGCCTAAAAACAAAAGGCAACCACCAAGCACAAGAAACTAAAAGAAAGAGGAGAGCTCCAGCTTGTTAATTCTACTCTTGAACCGCGGAGTAAAAATCAGGAGGAATTACATCCCGAGGGAGCTATCCGAGGCACACGAAATGCGAGGAAAAAAAGAGCGATCTGATTTCGGTACGGACGTGGAAGATGCAACCGAAACGGGTGGCGTGAAGAAGAAGAGCGAGTATGGCGAGTAACCTCGAGTAAGAGGAACAGCATCCCGAGCTCAGAGAAAATTGACATAAAATAACGGTAAAGGAGGCAGAAAGATGATACAGATCTGCGATGGATAGAGACTGAAGTGAGGAGGTAAGATGATCATCGTTGATGAGACGAATGGACTTTCTCTGGATACGATCCAGGACATTGAGAGAGGATGGCGAAGCCCCACCCAATAGGCAAACCATATTCAAAGGGAGCGAATTTGGGCTTTTTTTAGAGCAGGAAGTAGCTGTCGTGTGGTGAAGTATTTCCTTGCGCGAAATAAGAAGCCCAAATTTCTAGAAGCATTAGTAGCGTTAGACTTGATATGAGACTTCCGGACAGGTGTTGCTGTTTCCAAAATCCAAGGATATTAAGAGAAGTAGACTGAGGGAGGATCTGGTCAGCCATGAAAATAGCTGGTGCATCAGATACACGCCGGACCAGAAATCAGCAAGTTCTGAGTTTTAGATAGTTGAAGGTAACCGATTAGCAGTGCATCAGTTCAAAATAGAATGAAGCCAGTGGTCAGCTGATTTGCAACTAGTGAACGGTTGTAGACAAAATCGTTCCGCTTCGGGGACGAGGAAAGCACAGAGATGGTGAAGGGTATAATCATCAGCGAATGAGTGAATACTATAGGAGGTAGAGCCTAAGGAGACATTGTAAAAATGAGAAAGCGTGTAGGAGAGAAAACAAAAACATTGAGACACCAGCATTGATAAGGAAGGTCTCGGAGAGAGCCCCATCAACCCTAACAGAGATAGAGCGACCGGTGCGAAAACTGGGAGTTCCAAAGAGGTTAGACAGGGGGCTTGAAACCTCAAATGAAGGTAATTTGGCAAGGAGTACGGCATGCCAGACCACGTCAAGGCCTTAGTGATATCAAGGGCAATAGCCTACTTTCACCGAAAAACTCAATGGCTTGGGCCAACTGGTTGGTGACAAAGATAGTAGGTCCCCAGTAGATCGGCCATGCCGGAAACCATACTGATTGGTCACTGATGAGAGAGTGAAACTCCAGAAAGTTCACGCAGCTTGTTTACAAGTTCCATAACTTTGGAGAGAACGAGGTGAGGCAATCGGCCTTGTAATTGCAGAGGTGGATTGTTCACCTTCTTAGGGAATGAGCAGACATGAGCATGTTCCACACAGAAGGGTAGCATACCATAGAATAACAAAGGCGGGAAAGCTGCTAAGGGATGGCGCAAGTTCGGGGCACACTTCAGGAGGACTATAGGGGGCATGCCATCAGGACCCGGATGCTTTTTATGATTGTCTAAACTATTGAGTGTTGCGGACCATGCGAGTGGTGAAAACAACATCAAGATCGGTCACTGAAGCTGGCAAAAGATGGAGGAGGATAGCATCTGTGTTCTAGTGGAATAGAAGCGAATAAGCTCGGACAAAAGTAGAAGCTTTAGAGGTGGCATCAATGGCCAAAGAGCCATCAGGCTTTGACCAGCGGAGGGAATGTGGAAGTACAGAATATTATGGGACACAGATTTGCCAGCGAACAAAAAAAAAAAAAAAATGAAGCACCGCAGGCAGGGTGAAAGTTTATTAGCCACACGTGAAATGAAAGAGTTTTTGCTTCTTCATCGATAGTCTCAGATGCCACATTACGAGCAATTACATCGGTTGAGGGAATCAGATTAAGGAGATGAGAGCCAATCTCGATAAAGTCGGTTCTCCTCCGGGACGGCAGTAAGTACATTGATGGTGAACCATGAAGGTGCAAGAAGAGGAGCCCTGATCTTAAGTGTAGGGAATGTATGTTCATTCCCAAAGAATAATTTCCGAAAGAGCAGACGCAGAGGTAGAGTTGGGCATCTGAGAAGTAATTTCATCCCAAGGGAAGACTGACAAAAATCCCCGAAGACCAAACCAGTAAGCTTCCTCTCACTGACTTTTTTCTTCTCCTAGCTCCTCTCCTTTGTTCCACTCATCTCCTCTTTTTCCTGCTCTTGTATCTCTTTTTCCGCGTGTTTCTTTCCCCCTTTTCGTTTTTCCCTCATTCTCATCTAGCCCTGAGGTTACTATGACATTAGTTGTAGAGTGACTATGAGATTCAGAGCCACCAATACAGCCTGAACGTCACAAACAGAGTACAGTACAAGGGTGACGTAAGGATAGAAAGCAAGGGTCATGGGATAATCGAATAGGTCGTTCCCCATATGTTAGTGACTGAATATGGTAGATATGGTAGACTCATGAGGTCCTGCTCCCTAAATTGGAGGCTGAGTTGCATCTAGGGAACGCTTTAAGTTGTTCAGATCCTATTTGACGATCGGTGAGTTCAATAAGGTATCCAAAACAATCTAGGACGTATGACCTTATCATGGTGTCCCAAGGGGCAATTGGGGTCTGCTCTCTCCTGTATGTAAACGTCGTCTTGGGTGAACCTCGGATAACTCACACAGCAATAACTACATGTATTCGCTGACGAACAAACGTGTATCCGCCTTTGACCCCCCAAGACCGTTCATGCAGATGTTAACAGGATAGGTCGTGCCTCCAGGAAGATTCGATCTTGGATGGCCAATGAATATCTGAACTCAATGACGAAAAAACCGAAATGATGTTTCAGTAGTACGACGTGCGATTCATTTCTACCCGACCAATTCCATACTGTCGCGTCAAAAGTCATACAGACGTTTATGTGTCAGCAATCTTGGTGTGTACATGGTCACTCAACTGTGGATCACCAATTCATAGCTCTGCAAGTCTATGATGTTTCATATTAGACGTGTGGGGCAACTTAATAAATATCCTGATAGGCTAGCAACTGAGAAATTCATCCATGCCGTAATTTCTAGTCGACTTGACTATGGTAATTCTCTACTGCTGGGGGCGTCCACTCCCCAAAATTACTCTCGGGCTAGAAATATTTCGAACATCAGCTGCCTGGTAGTGTTGGCAGGTTTAGAAATGTACACCATGTCTCCTATTCTGAGGAGCTCACTGGTTTGTTATTCCTTCCTCACGTATCGCCTATAAGGTTCTCATCATCGCAATTCGTGCTATCAAAACTGGTACTCCAGCCTATTCACATAATTTGCTACACACACTGAGCAAACACAACCTGTTCGCTCCCTCTTTCAATGAATTCAGGTTCCCAGTTCGAACTAAAAACAACCCATGGTACCGTAGCTTTTTACTATGGTTCCGCCCGCTTATGGAACTCCCTTCCTGTTGAATTCAGGTCTCTTGACTCTATCGATCTTTCCAGACGTCGTCTGAAAAACTTTTCTTTTCCCAGTCCTAACTTTTCCACTGCACTCTCTCAGCCTCCGTGAAGCGCATTGAACAACTCTTTTGTTGGAGTTTTGGCGCATATAAGAACTAGTTATTTAATTATTATATTTATATTAGAAGTGCCCCTCGATATTGAAAAAAATAGAGGACAAATAAAGTAGAACCACAATGGCAGAGAACCCATGACGCGGTACCGCTAGAGTGCCCTAGACCCAGTAAAAGATCGATAACTCCCACTGATTTCCATTACATACGAAGCATTTTTTCAATTGGGTTTCACACATGTGATCTTCGAGACACCAACGAGTCCAGTTTGGTCGTAGTTCAGATTAGTGATGGGCAGATAGGTACTGGTGGGGATTCATACCAAACTTTGAATCGGCACACATGTTCGGGGTTGGAAGTTGTAACAAATTTTTCTACTTACATACTTCATGTTACATCGTATAGCTAGTTTGTTCGTTTAATCAGTGGTTAATCAACAGACGAGTGTTTACTCTCACAGGATCAACCAACCCCGCACGAGTGCGCAGCTCGAGTGCATTCAGCAATAGAATAAACCCACGAGTGCATGTGAAGGGTCCGCGAGACTGACTCCGGCTGACCGTTCTCTCACGTACAACGCACACTGGAAATAGGAACGAAAATCTCACGTCACCACAATTGGCTAAAATACCCTGTTAATATAACAGATGATCTTGTTATTGTTTTGTTCGAAATGAAATAAAATCGAAATGAAACTGTCCTTCAGTTTTGTGTGGAACTGGAGCGCACATGCACTCGCTTGTGGCATAATATTGAACGCTAAAGGCTGTGGCGGCGGTGGCAGAGACGGTGGCGGAGACGGTGGCGGCTACACCTACAAACGAGTGTGTGTGTGTGTGTGTGTGCGTGTGTGCGTGTGTGCGTGTGTGCGTGTGTGCGTGTGTGCGTGTGTGCGTGTGTGCGTGTGTGGAGGGGGTGACCTAGTTTTTCTTTCGAGGCGGAACACCTCAATCTATTCGGTTTATAGGCCTAACTCAAAAATATTTCTTCGGATAAAATACAACACTTAAACGGATTCGGAATAACGATGGCTTATCGTCGTTTCGGAATAAAGATACTTTGGAAAATAACACTCAATTTTATATTCGGAATAGGTATATACTTCGGAATAAGACAAATATTGTTATTTTCGTTAGCGCTGGGGGCTGGACCATGCTATGAGGCGCCATGTTACCACCCAGGTGAAACGCCACCATCGGTTGGCACGTAGCGTCCAAAATTAGACCTCCTAGATGGCAGGACTAGCACTTACCAGACCGATTTCAAGCAGCTGATGCATGGTTACCCCCATTATAAGAATGAAATTTGCCCGATCTAAATTCTAAATAACAACGAAAAAGAAAACAAGCCTAGTTTCCTTGCAAATTCATGTCAGTAGGCCTTACACAACGGACGGGGAGCCGTAAATTTTACCACGTTTTAGGTGCACTCATTAAATATTAAAGAGAATAAGAGAATCCTTCCACTTTTGCTTTATCCCTGCTTTATTTCATACCATCTCATAGTATCAGCCGTCGCAGTGATGCAATTAGTGCGATATAGCGCACCTGAGGCTAAACATCCAGTCTGCTTCGGAAAATATCTGCGTTTCCACCTGTGCATGGAGTGCATGGTCATTAGTAACATTCAAAATTTCAGGTGGTCTACGTAGATGCAAATGGATGGGCCAGGTGCCATATACCACACAACAAGGAAGACCGTTCTGAGGTAGGGTTTACGGGTTCATTGGCTTATGACGATCTGCTTCCCTGGTCAAATTCGTGATATCACTCTGTTCAGCTAACATGTGCGTTAGCACCGGTATTGCTTTCACCTTCAGGCCTTCAGGGCCTCTAGTCTTTTTTCTCCTACTCAAATCGTGACTAACACTAACATCGTTTTCTTGATATTGTTACAAGAAATATTCGTCCTTCAGTGGCGTAGCTAGAACATTTGCCTTGGGGCGGATGATTTGTGGGGAGGGGGGTGGCGGTGCGGTCTTGTTTTGCTTCTCGACTGTCTACGCGGAGCGACCCCACAACAGTGGCGCGAATTGTACAAGTGAATTTCGAGCCGGGCAAGGACCTTAGAGGACAGGAATGGCACTTCCTAAGCCATTTGAGGCTGTTAGAAACATTGCTTCCGGAAATAGTTCCGGAAATATCATTCACGACGAAAGGTTTTCCCATCTCATTCTGCATCAATTCTTGCTTGTGGGTTAGGAGCGTTCTTGGTTATCACCATATGGATAACGGCTATATATGTAAGTAATGGCAGTCTGAGAGGACATTGTCTCTTGGCCTCTCACGAAATGAAGTACGCTAAGTAGAGCTAGGTATGTTGTATGAAGACGTATGAGTATGAGAACAACCCATCACCCCGAATCTGGGAGCTTAGCCCGCAGTTGACGTGAATGGAGAAAATGACTGCGCGCGGAGCGCGCAAAACATACGGACTGCTGCTAGTCAAACCCAGATATTTGGGCACAAATTATGGGTATTCTTTTTCCCTATCCACTAGTCCATTTTCCGCCCCATATCGTTGGGCCTATACAGGGCGGATCCAGGTAGGGGTCCCAAACTTGGCTCTCAGCGAACAAAAATGGCAGTCCAACTTTTTTCACCTCACCCTACCCCAACACGCCATCTGTTTTGGTTGAGAGGATCTAGTGCATTCCGTCCCCCAATATTGACCCATCTGCCATTCCGCTCACCGGTATGCTGTTATTCGACATATTGGAGATTCGAGGTTCTGACTGATCTGACCTGTGTTGAATGGAATATATGACTTCCCTGTTGAATCCTCGAAAACTGCGGCACTTGTCTTCCCCGCTTTTCATTTTTGTCCTCCGCCTCAATCTTCATAGGACCCAGGTGCAAATATATGAACTTCAACTGTATAAAATCACCGCCATTGGCTATATAGCTTCATCCACACCACAAGGCTACATTAGGCCTCTTCTATGTATCCAATCATAGGGGCACACCCATCGGTGTAAACGATGGGTACGAAGGCGCAGCCTGCCTCCCTCCAGTGGGATCCAAACCAGTGGCGTAGCTAGGATTTTTTTTTAAGTGAAGGAGGGACTTGGTGTTTATGTTGGTGGAGATTGTGGTGGGCTGTTGGGAGGGTTCTAAAAATTTCATTTTCCATGTGGCCTTAGATGCCATTTGGTGCAATATGCACACTTTCACACTCATTCTATTTGGGAAATAATTGCATTTTTACTGGCCTAAGATGCCGATTTGGTGCAGGTCAGTTAGTTCCTCTCTGGCGTTGGTTCAATATCCCACTTCCTTTGCCAATTCGGTAAAAAATGGTGGCTATCAAGTCACTGCATATGTAAAAAACGAGCTTGTATAGGTCCATGCGTACTGGTTCACACACTCAACATACAAGGTATATTCCGCTCCATTAGCCACGCCGTAAGGCGGCCCATGTGAGAAAAACCCTCGCAACATACCCACATTCGCGCATATCGCGAGAACTCACAGAATGTTGATGAATGGGTCGGTCAAATACGGATTAGAAATAACTTTCCACCACTCAAATCAGCCTCAGTCAGTTAGTGTTGAATACTCAGTGTTAACTCCCCAGAAGCTATCTGGATCCACATTTGGTAGAATGCATTAGTGTTTCGAAATGCTCCGAACCAAAGGGGGGGGGGGCGGACCCCTGGACCCCCCTCTGTATCCGCTACTCATTTGTCCAGAACAGATGTTTTCCTTGTTGCCCTTTGCCTGCTTACCTAACTAATCGTGTTTTTGTTGGGTGAAGTGGTTTTGAACTCCTGCTTTTAGCATGTATACACCATTTCTACGTGTACATCGCTGTTCCAAATTTCTGTGTAAGCGCTTTAAAAGAAATAGTTAATTTATCATTATTCATTTTAAACCTCCTTGATGTTCGTAGTAAACTACAGGAGGGGCGGTGACCCTAGTAATTGAAATCACTCCCCTAACAAAACCAACGCCAACTGTACTCAGTGCACGGCATTCTGCTAACATTTACAACTGCTGTAGGCGAGAAGTCGTATCTGTGCCTCCTGTTTGGGTTGCGCAGTTACCGTTTGACTTAGTTAAATGAAGAAACCGCCAACACAAAAAAAAAAAAAAAAAAACCAGAGAAACGCGGGGTGGGGGAGGGGCCTTTATTCGCTCGTAGCTGCGAATATTAAATAACAGCGTAGTCCCATCATTACTGCGTGGAGCGTATCAGGCAGACGGCAGAATGATACAAGTATTTAGGGATGTCCCATTTTTCGGGTCTCGCGGACTCTTTCTTCTTTTTTCGTCCTCCGTGACCCTTTGTCCCTTCGATCATCGTCTCTCCGAACCTTCGGCTCGTAGGCCGTCGGTCTCGCGGACCTTCGGTCTCGTGGGCTGCCCCCCTAAACGAGACGAATTTAGAATGTCAATAAAATATGTTTTCTATTCTCGAGTGTACCAGCACACAATGAATACAATGAATACAACAAAAGAAAGGAGTAAAAACAGCCTACTATTTAATAATTTTTATAGAATTTCTATAGCGATAGCTTACACCTCGTTGTATCAAGTGCACTCCACAAATCTGCCCCCTTGTCATTGAAAAAAAAAAACCTGTTGGTCCCACACAGCGTAGGTATATGCTGCGCCGGAGGGCGCTTTGACACAGGTTGTACCTCACAGATACCCAATTAGCACCTGGTAGATGGAAGCATCGGGATGAAGCACCTTGCTCAAGAGCACAACGTGAACTCGAACCCTCAACCTCTGGGTTCAAGCTCAACGATTCGACCACCACGTTCCCAATCACATGGCCCATGGAGCTGACAAAATAAACGGATCAATACATAACAATGGGACGCACTGGAATATTATCAAACAGACGAAGTCGGGTCAATAATAACAAAAATCCGATTTATGATTAACGAAATCCATAATGCGTGGGGGATCGTCATTTTTTTCAAACCAAAAATGAGGTGTACCACTGAAATGATTGAATGAACCAGGAAACTGAAGACTCATTATGTATAACCCTATGACCAGACACGGTGAGAAGTTTACTGGCTCATCATCAGCGACATAATTCAGATATTATTCCTTACCTTCTCCCTCCTGATAACCTATGACCAGCCACACTCGTGCTAACTCTTGAGAAGAATGCTACACAATATGTTAACTTGAACGGACATTCATAAATATTCCTTATGGTTCTGCATCGGATTGGCTGAAAAGTTCATTCGAGACCATGTTCACTCGCATTTTCGAACCCCTCACTTTGCATATTGAATATTGGGATGAATTGCAATACTAACCACTGTGTCATGGTTTTTGGTCATTGTTGTTCCCTCGCAACATAAGTACCATGCCATATAGCATGTGTGGTTGTGAAGGCATGACAGTTTGTTGTATGGGGTTTCTAACAAATGGAAATGCTGTGCTTACTAAAATACAAAACATTCATAATGTTCGAGCCATCCACCTGTACTGAACATTCATTCACTTCACACCAGCCCCACAATGAGTGATCTCATAGTTAATTTCAACCTCAATTTCAACCTTTCATCTCTGATGGGCAGATTCGCCACATCGGTTTTAAGAACTGACCCTCGGAGGAATTCACCCGAATCGCTGCAGAACGTATGAGCCTTCACTGTATACACCACGTCGTGGGGGTTAAAGTATTCAGGTAAGGTG
Organism: Sclerodactyla briareus; assembly: GCA_026419785.1. Lineage (NCBI taxonomy): Eukaryota > Metazoa > Echinodermata > Holothuroidea > Dendrochirotida > Sclerodactylidae > Sclerodactyla > Sclerodactyla briareus. The sequence continues at coordinate 51,522 of JAODTK010002532.1, forward strand.
AACAAGAACTACCTATGTATCTCAGCCAAGGCTATTTTGATACTCCATGTACATTGCTAGATTACAGTCTAGTCGCGAATACAAACTCTGACTGGTTGAAAAGTTCATTCTAGAACCGTTTCGAATCGCTGTTCAACACCCTCTCCACTTTTGCATTCCCCCATGTCCAGAAAAAGCATACAGCCAATCAATTGTAAGCATGCATTCTAATTTCCATTTCCAATGGTGTGGACCAAGAGGCCATGACGCTCGATTGAGATGCTAGAGCCGGAAGCGTTGAAATTACTTCTGCGAAATTTCTATGCAGAAGCTTGTAACAAGAAAGGGGAGACATACGCTAAAGCATCATTTGTAGGATTGCGTGCGGGGGCGATTCACCGCCACCTACAAGCCGAGCCCTACTCCGACAAATCAACGTTATGTCCTGACAGAGAATTCCGCAGTGCAAACAATGTGTTTTGGTGGCGTTTTGAAGCAGGTGGAGACGGCTGGTTTGGACCAGCAAATCAATCCCCCCATTGCCCCAGGTGATTGGAAAGAAAATAGCGACATCAACACCAGGCCAACCCTCGCGGGCTTGTCTGCAGCTTACCTGGGTTCTATCCTTGAATACTATTTCTGCAGACCAGGATAGAGGGGTTGAGGCAGCTGGGTTTAAATGATTTCCTAGTTTGTGAAACTGACGATGAGGGCAAGGAATACTGCTCAATGACACGCAACGAGGCAACGAAAAACCATCCCGGGGATCTAAGAATGACAATGAGGCCCCAGAAGAGAGTTACGCAAAGGGGGGGCACGCTTGCCAGGGGGGGGTGTTGCAACGCTCAAAGCATATTTGAGCCACCGCAAACCAAAGTGTGAGGGCATTTTCCAGCGGCCGTCATCTGGTTCCAACCATCGAAGGCAAGGATGTCCCTGGTACACAACTGCCCACTGGGAAGAACACACTGCACTGGATGCTCAACTCTCTAGTGGCGATAGCGAGCAGTCTTCGAAACCACCCCAACTGTCTGGTGTTTCGTAGCATCTCCTACGAATTAAAAGCTCGTTTTCAGGGACGCCAAATTACATGGGGAAATCAAGCTCGAAATCGCATGCACACTAGAAAACTGCTGAGATACGATCTTTACAACACAGCAATTCAATTTAGTTAGGCCCAATAGTTACACTAAGTATCGGCTTCACGTTGGATCAAAATGGTTGTCAATTCGGTTTCGAATGCTAACGAATGTCCGAAATGCAATGTATCTTTTCACTTGTTCATTTCCTCTTATTGAAAAAATATATTCCATTCATGAACCAGCCTGATTTTAAAGTTAATTTCAGTGTTAAAATGTCCTCGTAAAGAGCTCCAAATTCGTCAACTATTTGTGCGCAAAGGAGTCGTGTTGGTCGCTACAACAGTTTTCTAATGTTTTCAAACTTGTAATTTGCCCGATTGTGACTGGTCCACTTGGAGTGTTAGAGAGAATTTGTGTGAACCCTTAAAGATTGGGCGGAAAATGGTTCTAAAATTTCCCCTTGGAATGTTTCTTTTTTCTGGATTTTCTTTATGAATGGGATAAAACGAGTGTGCTTCGGTTCTCTTGTTTGCATTTAAGACCTCTGATGACGTTCATCGTGAGGCAAAACCCATCGCCTTCGGCTCGGGTTTCAACCCCGTGACGTCCCTCATCGGTCTTACCTGCAACAGAAAACCTCGGCCCCTCGTATTTATCCCCTAAAATTATTCGAGCTCCTCTTGTTCACGAAGATCTTAACTTCGAAACCACTGTTACCTTAGATAACCCTTTGACGCGGTCCCAAAAACAACTAGACCTGATAAAAAGTATCGTGTATACAAACCAAAATGGCTAAATATCAAAAACTTCACAAAACTCACCGCCATTCTTTCTTGTTCTCTCTCTCCACACACACAGCACAAAACAAGAAACAAAAACAAACAAACTAACACCAAATTTCAAACTGGAACTCATCGTGTTTACAAATGTCCTGGATCTTCTGTTGACCTCGAATATTCTTTGACCTTATATCATCAGACAGGGCCCATATATTCATATATGTGTACCGGGTTTTCTTACTTTTACCCTCTGTTTCTCAGATAACTTTTGACCTAACCTTAAAACAATAAGGTTCACGTACCGGTAACCTCTTTCTTATGGTACACGAACCGCTTATGAGCTCAATCCACCCAGGTCTGGCGAGTTATCACGCTTTACATGCGAATGATGTACCAGTACAACAGGGTACACACTCACACACCCGACACTGTCTACATAAATTCCCTCCCTCGACTCCAATCAATAAGTCGATTATAACACGTCTAACGCCACGAGCAATAATGATATCCCCCCAAAATTTATACCCCCACTGGAAGTGTCCGGGGATATTATGGTTTTGGGGTGTAGCCGCCGCCGTCTCCGCCGCCGCAGCCGCCGCCGAAAACTCCTAGCCGTTAGCGAGTAACTCTTAAACGCTTTATATACTAATAATCTGAAACTTGGTAACACAACCTAGAGAAATCTCGGATAAGTTCGAAAGTGGGCATCACTGCATCTGCTGCCCTCTATGTTGCCGGTTTCCACATACGAAAACTAAGTTCGATCCGATTTACACGAATTTGGTGGGTGGGGACAAAAGTTGGTCCCGAATAACATGACGTTGATTTCAAGGGTACCAGAAGTCAAATTTCTGTTTTTTGCAATTTTTCTTCTTTGTCGGATTTGAACAAAACTTGATGGATGTGGACTGTTGTTAGTCCCAAACAACATGATCTTACTCTCTAACCAAAATAGAGGTCTTTATGGGTGTTAGAAAGTTCTTCCCTATGATTGCTCAAAAGCGGGAATATACATCGTGGGCGGTTAACCCCTACACATTCTAGTTTCACAGTGTAATTAGCTTTTACTTATCAGGGGAATCAGGCGGGATTAACTTTCCCGCCGACTGAGTCAATCCTCGAAGTTTCAATAAAAATCAAGAAACAAATCATTATTCCCAGTCACAACGGACGCCCCCCCCCGCGTTTACGTGTTCTATGTTTCTGTAACTAATGTTGAGATATCATTGCAGCCTCAATACAACTTTGATTTAGTTTCATTTTTGTTTTGTTTTTGCTTGTTTGCTCTCATGTGCTGTACAGCTCGCTGCTCACAACCCCAATTAATTGCGACACGTCCAACTGTCGATCGTAACTTCCACCAGATCATATATTCCCGCACTGATGTTGGATCATCATGCCGTCTCAAGGCTTCTGGGTTAGCTTTTTGGCGTGATCGCTCCACTGTACTGTTTGTGCTGTGTTGTTTTACTTGTTGTTCACCCCTCAAAAATGTCGACATCTCCACCTGTCGACCATAACATTCACTCAATCATATTTCCCGTAATAATGTGGGTCATCTTTGCAGTCGCAAGGGCTCCGAGTTTGCTTTTTGGCGGAATCGCTCTAATGAGCTGTGTTGTGTTGTGTTGAGCTTGTTGTGCATCCCTCAATAATGCGATATGTATACCTGTCTTCAACAGCATTACCAGGCATCAGTTATTCCCGTTCTAATGTTGGATCATCTTTGCAGTCGCAAGGGCTCTGGGTTTGTTTTTTGGCGGGATCGCTTCACTGAGCTGCACATTGTTGTGCTGTAATTCGCTGCTGATCCCCCTCCGTTTATACAACACGAGGCATGGTTGAACTGACCATGATGTCCACCAGATCATATGTTAGCGTACTCATGTTTTTGAGAAGGCCCGTGATTTTCTTTCGGACGGGACTCGCTCTAATGGACTTCACAGTATGTGTGTGCTGTAGCTCTCTGCTAATCCCTCCGTTTTAATTACAACACGTACACCTTTTGACCACAGCGTCCACATTTTTTACATCAAATTATGAAAACGTTATCAAGTTGAGGCAGAGGACAGGGACGCAAATACTCTCAGGACAGCAATTACCTGAGCATCCGCCATTCAGTCCAGGAACTACACGTCGTAGCTGTCACAACGTTGGCCTGGAAGAAAAAAGAAATAAAAATGATCGTCAAAGGCGATACTGGCAAGAATTCACCGTAGTTTTTTCTTTCAAATTGAACATGTAAAACAAGAACAAAACGTGATCGTGGAGTCGTGGACTGCGACACAAATAACAGCGTGTGTGCTTATCAAGAGAAAACGAACAACATGGCAGAATATATCACGACAAAAATGTCCTACATTTTCACTAAGATAAAAATGCCGGCCCTGTGAGGAACAGCAGGCCAGGGCCACTCAAAAATCTCGCATGATCGGACAAAACCGCTGATGAAATTGCGCTTTGCTGGACACCTAAGTGTACAGAGGTCACGTCACATTGCACGATATTACATCGAACTATATGATCCGATATAACCTAGAAAACCGAAAGGCTTAGTCATTCCTCTACTCATATCTGAGAACCAGAACTAAGAACAAATGAGAAATTGTATAACCTCATTAGAGAAATATATATATAGATGTTTCTCACAAATTCCCCATTTTTTCGTATTGGGGTTATCATATTCACAAGCGAACAATTGCCGAAAATATAAACTTTGAACGAATTTCATATCTTTTCAAAGAAACGAATCTACTGCTAACACCCAAAACACAGTGTTCCTGTGCTCTTGATAAGCGAGCTACACACCACATTTCAATTGGATAACAACGCTTCTGTACGCCATTTTTCACAAGGATTTTCATACTTTGGACTCCGACCTGCTGACCTTTGTAATTTCGGATGGCTTCTGACGTGCACAAAACAACAGGGTCATGTACGTATCACTGGAACCACATGCCTACCTGATCATCCATCCAAGCGAGGTGAAGGTATCGTATTTACAAGCAAAATTACGGATTTTCAAATTTCCTATTGTTTATGAAAATCCCCGCAGTTCCCTTCCCCCAAACCAAGGGGTGTTCCTTTACCTCCATGAGCCAACGGACCGAATTGATCGATTTACCATCTAAGAACTAACCGTGTTTCAGATTTTCGCACTAGGACCTCGTGGTAACCTCAGATACCCCGACCTTTCCCTTGATCAAGAGGGTTCTGAACTCATCCTAGAGAACATCAATACCGACTAACTTTTTCATTCGTTCACAGCGTTATCGTGTTTACAAGCTGAAATGTCCAAAATATTGGACCCCAAATCAACAATAGGGTCCCGCGTACCCCCTACTAAAAGTACACACCAAATTTCGCGCGACCAAGCCTTCTGACTCACTGTGTCACTAAGGATTCACTACATCGACCCTCAGGTGACCCAGATGACCTCTGACCTGACCCAGAGCATTCTCCTCAAATCATGTACTTATAGGGGAACCCACTAACGAACTAGAACCTGTTTTTTTTTTTTTTTATCACACGCTATCTCTGGTTATGCCCTCTGTAATCTCTTCTATTTTACGTTCGCATTGGACTTCTCGCAATTAAACTTTAGGGAATAGCGCAGGGCGTCGATCCGTTTTGAAACGTAGGGGGGGGGGGACACATCGAATGCAATCATCTAAGCTGAGCGACACCATCGTTGGCGCGGAGCGTACCTCGAAACTTTTAGCTTTGCATACCCTCTAGATCGCCCGAACCGGCACTTGCCCAGGCTCGAAAGCACCCATCTACATGTGTGATTTGAGTGTACGACAAACAAGAAAGTTTATAGCGTCATACTAATAGGATTACCGCATATCACACATGTATCTTTTCATTACTGGCTTTGTTGCGTGGAATCCTGTGGTCTCGACGGTCCCTGGGTGGTATAGAAGGGAAAAGCCATGGGCATACATGACCATTCCAATTTGGGGGCATAAAATTTTGCCCGGTTTTACAAGTTATCATCAGAAACTACCAAGCATCGTTCGCGTAAAGCGCGCGGAACATTTTTGCATGTTTTCGTGCATTTTATCGAAATTGGGCCGTCACAGAAAATTCAGCATTTTCTCACTTTGCCTTTACTTTTTTACTTTTCCTTTTACTGCCCCAACTTTTCCGCCCGAACTTTTCATCCCAGAAAAATGGGAGGGGGGGGGGGCAAATCTCCTGAAATTATTTGAGTTAACAAAATTATTCGAAATATTACATCGCGTACTTACAACGCCTGGTAATACTCATTGCACGCGAAGCACTTGAAATTGTATGCACTTTTGGCTATTTCGAATTGAAAATTCTGGAACTCAGTATGAAACATGGATCCTTCAACTTTGGCCCTTGTGGTCATAAAATGGCGGAACAGGCTGATTATTTTTTGTGAGTTATTCTCTCCGTCCTTTGCTCAGAAGCGGATTGTTGTTGAGTTGTTTTGTTTAGTCGAACTGAAACGTCCTCGAATCAGAATTGTACGAACTGATTGCTAAATCGAAGGTGAATGCTGATTGTACGAATGGTACTATATACTGAAGATGAACAAACTTGTTGCCTGGCGCTGGTGGTGTCCCAAAATTCTTATGGTATTATTAATCTCGTCCTTGTATGTCTCCCTAGTCGGATAGTGTTACCAACTTACATAGTGGGTAAGTTCAAGTTGCAGCTTCTAATTTCCGAATATTGACCATGAACAGCGATCGCCCCCAGTGTCTCGCCTGGTTGCGCGAATCATGGATCTCTTCTTTTAGTCACCATGCAAACAATTACAAGCATTCTATGTGTTGTGCTTTATATCCCAAATACTTCTCAAATAGTTTCAACATTCATGCCATCATTTAATGTCAATGCAGTTGTTAAAATGAAATTGTAACTCTCCATGTGGATACATCCACTCCTAGCCTAGGAGCATTTTGCATTCTTATGAACATGCCCAGTGCTATTGCCAAAAGTACTAAAATCAGTTTTTGACCCCTACGTACCTTTGATGACCTTTCATTACATGACGGTTTTTATAAAAATTGTTACTGCTCCAATGTGTGCCTCCACTCCCTAAACATATTGCATTCCCATGACCACGGCCAATGTTATTGCGAAAAACATATTATTAAACTTGACCCCCTTGTAACTACCAAAGTTGGTGTCCCGATCGAACGGAGTTGGCGTCTCCCTCCATTAAGCACACCAAGGGCTATCACATATCCCAAACATAACCTTTTGCTATTTTTTGCCGTAACCCTTATAGCACTTTATCAAGCCTCACCTTAACCCCATGACCACCCGACGATGTCAAATTGGGTCAGAGGTCACCAACCCATGCATGTCCGACACATTATAGCACAATGGGAACCTCCAGCCTTCCACAGTATATTCACTTTCCGATATGGCCAAAAACAGTTGTTTTGACCCCTAGGTGGACCTCGAATGACCTTTAATGACAATGGCGAGTTTCTATGAAATGTAACTCTCCATGTGGATACTCCACTCCTAGGAGCATTTACATTCTGATGAACATGCAAGTGCATTGCCAAAAAGTACTATAATCAGTTTTTTACCCCTACGTGACCTTGGTGACCTTCAATGACAGACGGTTTTTATAAATTTTTACTCTCCATGTGATGCTCCCCCCCCCCTAGAAGGCATATTGCATTCCCCTGAACACGCCTAATGTTTTATGGCTAAAAAGCTATTAAATTAACTTGACCACGCCCTTGTAACTACAAAGTATGCGTCCGATCGGAAGCGGGAGTTGTTTCCTTTCCTCCAGGGAGCACACAAAGGTCTATCACATACCAAAAATACCAGTTTCTATTTTCTGCCCGTAACTCCCGAAATAAGCACATTTATTCAAGCTCAACTTTAACCCATGACCCCCACACGCCGACAGAGGTCAAATTGAGGTTCAGAGGTCACGACGACATCAGGTCAACAATTATATGCCAATATGAACCTTCCTACAGCCTTCACAAAATTCAATTCCCCGATTATGGCCAGAAAACAGTTTTGGACCCTAAGTGACTTGAATTACCTTTAATTAAATGACAGTTTTTTTATAAAAAATGGTACTCTCCATGTGATACATCCATTCCTAGGAGCTTTTTGCAATCTGATGAACATGCCTTGCATTTGCCAAAATTACTAAAATCAGCTTTTGTCCCCTAAGTTACCTTTGAATGACCTTCATGACATGGCGGTTTTTATAAAAATGTACTCCTCACATGTATGCATCCATTCCTAAAAATTCCTAACAGCTATTGCTCCAATTAATCTACGCCCAATGTTATGTCGAAAAAGCTATTAATTAAACTTTGACCCCTTGTAACTACCCAAGTTGCGTCCGATCGAAGCGGGAGTTGTCCCTCCCATAAGCACACAAAGGTCTATCACATACCAGATCCAAAAATACCATTTTCTATTTTCTGTCCTGACCCCCTTAAATATGCACTTTATTCAAGACGCACCTTTACCACATGACCATCCGACAAACGTCAAATTGAGTCAAGGTTCACAACTATGCAGGTCAACAATTATACTACAATGGTGAACCTTCAGCCTTCACAGATATTAAATTCTCCGATTATGCCAGAAAACATTTTTCGACCCATATGACCTTGAATGACGGATTAGTAACAGTAAATACCTCTAGGGCCCTCGTCCCTACTGTAAAATTCATTGGGACTAATACATCTCCCCACCCAGCTTCCCTCAAAATCCCCAAACTCAAAAATATTTGGCAGAAATTATGCAAATTAGACTACTCAATTAGCATATATCTTGCCGTAATCTGATCGATTCGTGTACTCTTCAATAGTTTTATATACCCTGAACGGCATACCAATGCATCTACCGATCAAGAGATATCTTGTAACAAAGCTCCGGCCAATTTCATCAAATTGTCAAATTTATGCAAATGAGAATGTCTTATTTCGAGGGCCGAAAATGGGTGCACATCGGCACTCTTTCACCGCGCACCTCCACAAAGAAGTCCCAGCATGATGGGCTTTCCCGGTTCAGGGGATCTTAAACCGCCGTACGGACAGACAGCGGACAACAGACAGACGGACAGACAGACAGACAGACCACAACAAAGTGGACCACTTGGTCATCTCCTTGAACAAAGTTCAGGCGAGAAAAAAGGAATATTTTTCTTAACAATTTTCAGGTTTGATTCCACTCGAATCCGCGTAACAACTCAACGGATACACAATCGGCCATGGGCCTATTATTTTTTCTTATTTCCTGTCGGAACGTGAGGGGGGGGGGGACTAACGATATGATATCTCCTCCCACTTTTGCAAGTGGGGGGACCTGCCCCCCGTCCCCACCGGTTGACGCCCAATGAACATAGCGTGAGGTGTTAGTGAAGTTCTGTTCTACTGCGTGGCTACCACTGGAACCCACTTGTACCCGCAATTGTCTGGACCTCAGAAATGGACAATGTAGTATTGAAAGTCTTCAAACCATTTTTTAAGTATGGCACTCCCTCACCGAGGGGGTGTCTCTATAGCCCAGGGCTACTGTGGACACACACATATCCTTGTGGGCTGCTCACTAAGTCTCTTCTCAAAGTTTACTGATTCATTCAGCTCTCATTGGTAGCACGCCACCCTCAAACCAACTTTCTCAATCTATTGTGAATCGACTTGTGAGAGAAAAATACAAAAAAGTTGTTGTTAAGTGCAGAGGGTGGCATTAGCTTAGACGGACTGGGAAGAATCAATTAAGCCTAGCCCAGCCCCCACTCATGATCCCCTCCCTCACCACCAACAAGGTATTGACTGATTTGCTGGAGAACCCAATTAATATATGCCTTACATGTGAAAATATCGAAGAAATTATTCAAATACAAAAATCTCGGACGAAGGAATTGAGAAGAGGGAAGTTCTGCGTGTCGGGCACTTTGCCCACCCTCTCACACTCAAGTCAAGTCCTGGTGCCCCCCCCCCCCCCCACCCCCCCCCCCCTGTGGTGTGATCCTCTCATGCTTCATTGATAATTAGTTTAATGGTATTAGTCGGAGATTTCAGGAATCCCTGAGCACAGGGATTCGTTGAGACCTTCAAAAAAACGAGTGAGGAAATCAACAGTTGCCAATTCAAACTGACATAATGTTGTCACAATCTTGCAACACCGGCAGACAACAATTTTCAATATAGTCGACAGCCATCACGGACGACAAACTGATACTTTGTACGTCTGGGTCAATTACATTCACCCGCATTCTAAATGTTTGAACTTCAAACGTTCCAATTCAGCAATTTTCAGGCAGGTGCACGTTGGTGGCTGTTGGAGAATCCATTGCCTTATTCTCAGTCAGTCAGTAGGTATAAACCCTCTGCACACTGTAACAACGTTAGAGATTTACTACTGCGGCAACTCTAGAATTCTGTGGATTGGGGGTTGTGAATTTTGCCCATGGTGTCACCCAGCTATCATTTAAAGTGACCAGAGGGGAGAACAGCATGGCTGAAACTTCATGTTACTCGGTGAAACTTTCACACCACACGAAGTTGAATCCTATTGAAGCTTCCATTTGCCACATTAGTATGTTAAATAATCTTCGTTTAGTTGGAGTTAGCTCTTCCGTATTTGAGCGACTTGAGATAATCTACAGAGATCCGTTTTTTTTTTTAAATATTGGATGGGAGTCACTCATCAGCAGAAGGCAGAATGCAGAATGAGTACAACTGGTGATATTCAACACTATACAATGTATTGTACAAAAAGCATACACTATAAACTACAGGAAATAAAATCAATTTCAAATGATCCAATAAATGGGCATTAGGGATGTATATAATGGCATATAATTTCATGGTTGCATAAGAAACTTTCCCCCTAAATAAGTTGGATGTGGGCTTTTGAATGACCGTGAAACTTTGTACGATCTACTATTGTAATGTAAATTCCTCGGAAAGTCTTAATAATTGATTTTTTAGTAGGAAAGCTAAAACTCGCCACTCAATTAACATATGGCTTGTTTTTGGAACTTGGAACTCACACTTTTGTCAATATTGTTTTCTATCCTTGATTGAACCGAACAATATCCAGCAGCATGGTGAATGCTCATTATCAGCATAAGCAAATGGAAACCACTACAATTTCGGGGAAGTAGATATTATAGGCACATGGTGTTATTTGTACGTGGTATATGACAAAAGGAGGGGACGTGGAACTTGAAACTTAACTTGACAGCAAAATCCGGACGTGTTGATGTGTGGTAAGTTGATTATCCTACTACTTGCCTGCTTAGAATGAATATTAAAATTTCAGGTGATCTTGAAAGTCGCCTTCTGTTACAAAAGTTGGAAACATCACTTAAAGAAATGGCAAGGAATCACTACGCATAGATGCGTTAATTTTCATTATTTTCATTATTATTTTTTATTATTATTTTTTATTATTTTTTATTATTATTATTATTATTATTATTATTATTATTATTATTATTGTGTTCCTAACATTCTGCATCAATACGAGCATTTCTTGTTTTAGCCGAGTTTACACCCATGGTATAGTTCGAATAAACTGACGGGCTAATTGCAAGATGAAATGCCAATATACGCCCTATATTGTGTCATTGGAATGTTACTCACGGCTTTCACACAAGAGGGGAGGTTATCGTTGACATCGACGGTAAATTAGAGTTCGTTTCTGAGGGGAAACACGCTAGATCCCCGTCTGTAGACCGCTTCTTCCGTGCATAACTCACTTGGGAAGTTTCCCTGTGAATGAAGATTATTAATTTAGTCATTAAAATGAACAGCGGTGAAATCGAGAAGCTAAACTGACAAAATTATAGGAGTCAACCTTTGTCAATGTCACACGGGCCAACGCCCCACTCATAAATCACGAAGGGAAAGCCACTAGTTTTATTATTTCCTATTTTCATGAGACTGGATTGGACACTGGAGTCTGCCGGACGAATAAATACATTCTACTGTTCTATGGGATCTGCTGGCAGTTGACGTGGTAGTGATGTTTGTGTGTGTTGTGGGTGTGTACGTCGGTGTTTGTGCGCACGTTCATGTATGTCTACATGTAGCAGAAAGTGTTACTTTCACCTACCCGTATCTAAACTCCAGCGATAGCCGCTGTGCCTCAGTCAGCTGGACGATTGGCTGGCTCATCTCTGCTGATACTGAAGAGTCGTTCAGTGTTATCGGCCGTGCCGCTTTTTCGATCGGGGTTTCGGATTCCTGATCGACTCTGGGAATCAGCGATAGAGGCTCGTTGCTCGTTGGTGAGGTCGTGTATTCCACAGAGGAAACAGCTTTCATCAGCAACGCCACTCTTCTGCGCCATCCCCTGGTTAGGGTAACCCACCCCGAGCGCTGTGAGCGCTAAGGCGAGTGCAGTAAATGGTGGTTCCATTGCCAGATTGCTGGATAGGTGAAGATAAATAAAATTTAGTCGGAACACCAACGCGTGTCTAATTTAGATCATGCAAGTAAACTAAACATATATCTCATTGTCGCTCATTACGACAACCGATTAGCCCAATTGTTGTGCCTCTTGACCGCTCGATTGACACAACGTCGGTCAATATTGAGTCAAGCACCAACTAGTATGACTAAATGCCTTTGACCTGACACGGTATCGAGCAACTGACCTATTACACCACAGCCCACCTGACTGGGTGAAAGAAAATATTTATAGTTTATTCCAACTTGCCAACTTGCGCAAAATTAATGATTCCATCATTGAATGACAGACAGTCCAAGAAGACGAACATTTTGAGACAGCTTTTAGAAATTCATTTTAGATAGTGCTTCTGTTTTTCTCTCCAAATCCCAACGAGGCAACGTTCCACCAAGGGCTGCGATATGAGGAGGGCGACGGGGGGACGCCCCCAATATTTTGGTTGAGGGGGACGCAATCATTCGCCCCCCCAATATTTGGGCCCGCTGCTATTTCGCTGACCCTTTACCCGAAATATCCATGCAGCAACCGTGTTTAAACAACAATTGCATATGACCTAAACGATCAAGTTAGTGATTCTTCTGCTCCATTTCCGACCATTTTTCCCCTACGCGCGCGGGCCGGTGTTTCGTGTCCGGTATGGTTCAGACATAATTATTGCTTGTTGCAGACATATGATGTGTTTGTGCAGACATATGATGTCCTCAACAAGAATGGTCTGAAACTTTACTCTGTTGGTTTTTCTTAATTATCAATGAAAGAGGGGTTCTCTCTGTCAAACGAAAAATTTCCTTGTCGCCGGCGATGGCATCGAATCCTACAACACCAACAGTTGACCGAAGACTGAGTAGAGGATATTATTTGTTTTCTCACGAAAAATATAAATAAATGCACCTAAGGCAGTTATACTAGACCTGATACAATCCTTTTAATGAAGGCGTGGGCGCGGGGAAAAAAAAGAAATGCCGTTGGTCAATGAGAGTAATCGCCCTCTCACGTTGCGAAACTCATAACGCGACGGAACTCCTATGCTACACGAGGTTAATACGCCATTAGTCAAACCCCCTTGTTTTGTAATGTGAAAGGAACAAAATACGAGTGAGGAAATGCTCCGTGTTTAATTACTGTCAAGATAGGTAAATGAATAGACAGACAGACAAAAAAACAGATCTATTGTTTTCCAGAAAGTCGCTATTCAGCAGGCTATGATACGTCCATAGCTGCACTTACCTGTTCTAGTATAGTATTGGTCCTGCTTCTACAGCGAGCTTTGTAGTTCTGACCTAGCCATCCGAGACGGTCGATTGATCACCATACCGGTAGTTTTGCTCTCTCAGTCCATAGACAGATTATACATAGAAAGGTTGATACGTCGCATGGTACCATATTACGGATGCATTGTTATAGAGAATTCGGTCTACGGTAGCTTAGAAAATGCTGCACATTTAGTGAAAAGTGCAGACACACAGTTGTTTTGTATTACTATTTAGGACACCTATGGAAAACTAATTGCCGATTTGCCGGGCATCCTATGGTTCACCTCGCTTGTTGACTAATTAAATTCATGTTAGTTTTAACGGGCCCGCATCCCAGCAACGTAGGCTACTGGCAATTACCTGAACATCACAGAAATCGATATGAATTCACTACTACTCTGATTTGTTCCTGAGAGCGGACTCGATTCGATTCACTTCAAAATGTAAGCTGTTTCTCGGAAGCTCGTCACTGGTTTCGGATCCTCACTTTTTTACTGATAACGATAGGAAATGTAGCACCAGGCTGCGTATAGGACCTCTTTAATAATGAAGGGGGATCCGCTCCGATCCCCTTTACCATTTCTTCCTCCCTCAGACGGCAATCAGAAAGATTCCCTATTCGACTTTGTCCACGCAGTGGTCCCATTGCCCCCCTCCACTGGCTGACTGAGGAAAGCGCTTCACCCCCCGAACAAGAACTAATCGATGGACAATTTTTGGGGGCTCTTTGGGGAAAAATTGTGCAGCGGACAATACAACATAGGCCTGGTCCAGGCGTCCCAAACTCGAATAGGGATTTGTTTCCTAGACTCGCTAGCTCCCTACTTTATTCTGCAAATCGCGAACTCTCCATCTATGTCGACTTGCTATCTATGGTTCATCTCTCCGCAATGCGTGTGAATTGGACAGACTGATAGACCTACTACATAAAAGCCTGTGCCGGTTTCTATTCAAGTCCTTTGTTTTACCTATTAGTCATGTTCCTGTATATAGACGATGGTTGCAGTTCAAAAAAAAAAAAAAAAAAAAAAAAAAAAAAAAAAAAAACTCGTTCCAGTGCACTGTGGAGGTCCGGCACTGGAATTAGTGAATACATTAATGACGTATTTTGATGTCTATTAATAGTATTCCCGGATGTTATAAGAAATATAAAATGCGGGTTCCATTTTTTAGGTATCCTGGCCTCGCCTTGGGTCACTATAGTTATGCACTGTATAAAGAAAATCTGTTGTTGTGAATGAATATGTGTGTGCCTTTGCGGGTCTATACAGAATATCGGGTCTGTTCGTGTGTGTGTTTGTGTGTTTGTTGTGTACGGTGCGCGTGTTGTTAGGACTATGGTGCAATAAGGAGGGGGGGGGGTTGTGTTTGGATGGCAGGGACTAATCGCTCTTTCCGCCGTTTCAAGACACTTATGTTAATCTTTCCATAGTAATGCCTTCACCATTCAAGTCAGTAAGGTACATCCCTTTATTACCCCTCTTCACAGGAATTAGTCAGTTCCCATACTGCACAAGACCGTAGATGAATGACACTTTCCTCGAAACCTCATATTAGTTCACGCAGTGGTACTAGACCAGGTAAGGATACTGTTAACGGTGGACAAGTTCGCGAGCTGTCTTTTTCCACATTGATGTTCGGAGTATCAGTAACAAATTGCATCACTCCAATCTCTATGTTACCGTTTAATTACGTTACACTATTGAAAGATCAAGTTGCTCCCTGTTTTACGCGAATTTCATACTGACTCGTCCTAGGCCTTATGTTCCATTTTCTTGGCTTGTGTATAACCAGTAATTGTGTAATCCCGGGGCCCTGATTGAACGCCTCGTGAATTATGGTGCCTCTCCTGTCTGTTTGATCAGTCAAAGTAATATTCGGAATTCTTGAACTGCCCCCAGTCTGATGATGGTCCGGTTGATATTTTTAAGTGCAAGGCTATACTCTGGTAATTATGATACACCCTGGTCAAACGAATAACCACTGTAAAACTACTGACGAAATCTTTTTAGATTTTAGTTTCACTTTAAAAGATTGTATATTTGTTTATTATTTTATACTGTTACATAAGTGTGTATACTGTTTTACATGTTTTTGATGTTGTTGTTTCTCCAGGTTTGGAGGTTGAAAGAAAAAATAAAATAAAATAAAATAAAATAAAATAGAAAAAAATAAATCAAATAAAATAAAATAAAATCAATAAATAAAATAAAATAAGTAAAAAAATTAAAAAAATGAGTTCCAGCATGTGGTCCCGGAAAGGGAGCCTGACGTAGTTGGAATCACAGTTATTTGCTAACAGGTGGAAATTGTTGTATGCAGTCGACTTGAATAGCATTGGCACGATTGGTGTTAATTACTTCAATTCTGTGCTGGTTGTAAAATGAATTTCGTTAAACTTCAGTTCATGCCCCTGCAACGATTTCCTATCTGGGTGTGCTGGAGCTTTGCTGACAAACGACACCTCGCCTACCCCCTACGCAAAACCTTATTTTCGCATTTTCATTTTTCAGATGTTTTCTTCTGCATTTTTTATACTTTTTTTTTAGTTATTTCAATAGCGATAGCGTGATTCCGATTAGACTTACAGTACCCCTGAGGTACCCGCGGGAACGGTACCCTAATCTGTTAATTAGCAGCACGAGGCAAGGGCGACCAATGGAGCAAAAGCAAAATACAGTGACAGCGGGCGTAATAGCCAGGTTGCTGGTGTTTAGGGGAAAGTTAAAATCGAGGGGTCCCATTATGGAACGCCGTCAGTGAGGGTATAAGTGAAGGGAGTGTCCTGCTTTTTCATATTATACTGATAATAAATTACTTTCACTGTCTTTCAGTGGGGCATGATCGGGGGCGGCGATTGTGTTGACACCAAATCTTCGATGCCGCCCGGGCATATGCGGGGTAGACTATCTAAGCGGGAGCGCCACCATGGGGTTGCCACGTTTCGAACGGAAGGGGAATTTGCAGTGGTACAGACCACAGATAAGTGGCGTAGCCAGGAAAAAAATTTTTTTTTTTTCCACTGGGGTTGGGGGAGGGGGGGGGGATCTAACATATTAGGTGGGGGGCGCAATGATTTTTCTAAGCGGAGCGCCACCATTGGTTGGCGCGGAGCTTAGCACAAGCAACTTTTGCAAAATGAGGCCCCCTATATGGCAGGAAAGGAACGTCATGACCTTTTTAAGGAGTTCACTCAGTGGATAGCAACCTTTTTGTAGAGGCGGTTACAAATACAAAATGGCCGGATAAAAACCCTACTGCATGTGTATAGAATAAAATTTCCCAAATCTCAAAAGTTGCCTAATTTTATTGCAAATCATGTAAAGTAAAGCCTTACTGATCACGAAACCAGACTATTGCGCGCAGAGCACGCAATTATTCCAAACATTTGGGGGCATTCAAGCAAAAATTTGGGCACTATTTGGTAAATATTTGGGGTAATCATTCCATTTTGCTTCATCCCTGCTCGAATATCGCTATATTCATTGCCCGAAATATGGTCACCAAGAGTTGGCGCCCAGCGTAAAAGGAAAATTATTTGTTCCACAACCCTCCAGATCGGCCGGAAAACGGCCCACTTGAGTGTTTAAACATTTGTACACAGGATGTTCTAAGGAGGTGCACGTGTCTGAGCAAAAATGTTGCCTCCTAGAGTCTGAGACGGGCTCACAGAAGCAAAAAAACAATTGAAAAAAAAAAAATCCCAACAATGTATTCATGTCATGCCTGTATGATCTGGAGTTCGTAATAAATGACAAATTATCTACATAAATCCATTCACCATTCATGACTCAAGGTCCATGCTACAAGTCATTTGTCTCATTACTCGACATAAATATTGAGTGCATTGGCAGTGGCGTTCACCAGACTTTTCATCTGGGACAGCAAGGGGGGCACAACATTTGATTGGGGGGACAACCAAATTATCAAACTACGCGGAGCGCCATCATGGAGCGTACCCGGAAATTTTGGGGTTTACGAACCCCAGATTGCCGGAAATTACCATTCCCGGGTCATTTAGGGCTGCGGCATGTCAAGCTTAACCTACTTCTCAAGCAGCAGTTTTTTTTGTTTTTTTTACAATTTTTTTACTTGGAAAAAAACATCCTCGTGCGCCGGGTGCGTCACCCCTCAATCTCAACTGAATATGCGGGTGCCCCGGATGACAAGGATTAATGGGTTTGCCCTAACTTGGGAATTTCTTCTGCCACCTGACTGTTATATATGACTCATTATACTGGGCATGATACTTAGACCCACATTTGGGAAGAATATTTCTTCCCTTTGGAGTGAAATTCTTCAAAGGTCGTGCGAAAAGGTTCCCCAATGGGATGGGATTCAGTGTAACGGGCTAGATAGAATGGGCTTAGAATGTAAACAGGGGCGTTAATCCGTTTTGAAAGGTGAGGGCGAGTTATCGGAGGAGAGAAATTTCAACTTTTCATACCCCCTAGATCATCAGAAATTACACTGGCGGAGCTTAGTTGCAACAATCTGGGGAGTGCCATTGTAGTAGTTTGGTTGAAGGGAAGAAAACTCTGTTTTCCGGTGACTCCGCTGCATACTAAGGTGTGGCGGGATCACGGTGGCACTGCAGATGGGGGGTCAGATGGTAATTCCATTTGAGACTACGGAAAGTTGGAAAAGGTTATAAAGAATATCTCCCGATGCAAGGTTGGTGTCAACGTAGCAACCACGGGCACTTCATTGGAGGGGGGGGGGGGGGGGACGTGCGCCACTGCCCAGATTTGCAGGAAACGGCACTTCTGGGGTCATAGGAAAGAAACACGCAACAACCTAAAATCGTCAATGGAATTCCAGATTTTTTTTTTCAAAGAAAATTCTGAAGGAACTGATCAATCTTTATTCCTACCAATTAGGGCCACCGCGGTTGTGAGCGTAGGGTACAAGAATTTTGTTTTTTTTGTTTTACACCCCCCCCCCCCCGATTCAAGGAAAAAAGCATTTCCCGAGGACCGTTATAGCAGGGAGCAATTTCACCTAAAATTGGCAATGAATTTAAGAATTCATATTTCTAGAAACGTTCTTTTCTGAGGGGGATACTGGCCAAGTCCGGTGGACCCAGCGGTCGGTAAAGTTGTGCTTGCGTGAAGAAAACGAGGAATTGTCATGATGCTGCGAGATGAAACTTGACTGCCGCTTGGAACTTTTCGGGCTATCGTTGATGTTCACGATAGCCTCAGGTAGATTGTTCCATCTCTGAAACGTTCTCGGGGAAGAAGGAAAAATTATAGCAGTCTTTATTTTGCGCTAGTGTGGAAACGAGCTCTAGTTTTGGTGTGCGAGAGAGGGTTCGATTTACAGGTGACTGATGGAAACTATTGGGAATCGAAAAGGTGACCATTGATTGCCTTATAAGAAATAGTGAGCCCTCGAAAATGACGCCTGGTTGCAAGAGTTCTGCCATCCCAACTCCTTCATCATATTGCAACGGCCACGAGGGACCTAGATGTTGAAAGTCGTCAAGCAGAATCTAGCAGCCCTACGTTGAAACAGATTCAAAGGGTATTAATTAAGTTAGCAGTACGAGGGTCCCACACACTCGGGGAAATATTCAAGATAGGGGTCGCAGCAAGATGCTTATAAGGAGGGACTCCTTGGGGGACGCTTGTGAGGGCAATAATGGAGATTCCCGTAACAAAAGCAAGGTATGATTTCGGCCAGAGAAAGATTACTAGTCAGAGATTAACATCCAAGTAGAGGGAGCGCTTAGTCTCTTCCAGAAGGAAGTCCTGTAGATTATAGCCAAAAAACTTTGGCATTTTTAGCATGGGTAAGACGCAAAACAAAGCACTTTTAGCATTGAAGCTCATATGCCATTATATTGCCAGCTTACTAGCTGTTAAGATCTCTTGGGACGGTTATGTGATCACTATTGTTATGAGGGTTTCTCTGTACAAAACTGACGAGCCAAGTCTTGAAGGAACTGAATCGGGTGATTTTCCTGACAATTGGGGCCAGCCGCCACCATCGTGGACGCGTAGGGTACAAGGGAAATTTCCGTTTTAATAGGGACCGCTCAGATTGCAGGAAACGGCCAGTCCCGCACTGTATGGCATTGAGCAAAACGTCTATAAAAATTGGCAATATTTTCAGAAGAAATTTGTATTTCAAAGAAACGTTCTTGAAGGAACTTAACAATGCTTATCATTACAATTGGACCAGCATCAGTGGTTCGTATAGTTACAAGGACATTTTGAGCCTTATGAATCCACCAGATTGCCGGAAACGGTGTTCCCACGTTTTATGGCAGTAACAAACATCCCCAAAATTGACAATAATTCTGAATGTATATTCAAGAAAAAAACTCTGAAGGAACTGATCTACGTTTATTCAGTACAATTCGCGCCACCATCAGTGGACGCGTACCGTACAAGAATAATAGTCTTACAGACAACCCCCCCCATCAGGATTGCGGGGAGCGGCACTTCCCGCGACTATGGCAGTATGCAATCACTGAAATTGACAGTAACTTCCGGAAAAACTGATCGATGTTAATCCTTACAATTTTCATCTGGTGGCCATTCCTACCATAGCCAGTCTTAGGAATATTCCATCGAGGACCCTTCCCAAATTGGGTTGGAGGGGGGGGGGGGCTGTGGCAGGTGAAACATTGCTTGAACATATGTCATGAAAGGTGTGCATTTTGCGGGCATTTGAATGAAGGAATTGAGCCAGTCAGCAGACCAATTTGGTAAGTTGTTCAGATTATTATCGGAATTAAATTACCCGGATTACAATCAAGTTGGTGATTTCAATGAGTTAACCGGATATTTCTTGGTCTGGTGGTGGTGTAGTCAAGGATCTGACTTTTTAAATGTACCCAAGAGTGTTTCCTTTCGACAGCATGTAATTTTCCTTACAGAAAGCATAAATAATTTAGGATTTAAATTATGAGAGGTGATCCAGGAAATGTAGAGTTTTGGTGAGCTTGGTGCCAAGTAAATAAATATTATCGCCTTTCGATGTGTATTGTTTGCCAATATTCCACAGAGCGTTGAGCTTGCTCCTTGTTTCCCGAGGGCTGATTCGGATCGCTTTTGGGTTGCTGAGTAATGTAGATTGGCCCTAAATTGTTAAGAAGGTTTGAATGTTGCTTGACTTCGGAAGGGCTAAAAATGAATTTTTTTAACGTGATAATGAAAGTTTCCGTTATTGGATTCTTTAGGTTTTCCAATGTTACAACCAATAGGATTCATTGCCTCCAAGCTTCGTGGCAAAACGCTGTAGATTGGACAGTCGTACATATTTCTTTAGAGAGGTAATAAAGAAGTGAATATTTCGGAGATGTTGCTCTGTTTCTGGAGTCTGTATGAATTGCGTTCCAGAACAGTTCCCTATGATTTATATTGTTCGAGAATTGTGGGCAAATTCTTTAGGCATATGGTTTATTTGCACTCCAGGGTCTTTCATTGAGGATTTTTATTTGGCCTTCCTGACCCGTTCCTAAACTAGATTATACCGGTATAGAATTTAATAATAATAACAAGTATTTCAGTCTGCGAATTGACAAAACTGTAACCCTCTCCATGGTGGATGTTGCGATTATAAAATGGGTAATTGATTCCGTTTCCAATAGCTGGGAATGGTTCTGTTTAATAGTAGGGAAAAAACAAGATCCGCTTCGTTGGTTTTTGTTGTTGGGAATGCAGTAGTAGTTTGTGTGGAGTGTTTCCCCGGCCACTGTTGAATTGCGACACCGCTGCGTCAACTTGCGAAACCCAGGGAAAAGCGAAAGTAGCGCGAACTTGTTGCCTTACTTTTTTTAACGTGCCAAAAATACTGCCAGCCTAAATGTGCTAAATGTTCATGCAATTAATGAATAAGGTGAAGCCAGCCTTATCGCCGCTAGCATAATCAGGAAGCGATGTAAGTGGCAGGTACGTTACTCGCAACACACAAAAAAAAAATACAGCATATCGCAGGTTCTTCTCGTCAGTGTCCGTTGTTCCAGGGAGGTAGTGGTCAGGCCTCATCTCAGACTCAGGCGTCCCCAACCTACTTCTTTTGACATTGCTCCAGAAGTTTTATCCTCCTCTTGGCCAGGGCAGCACCGACAGGCAAGGGCTTGTCGGAGTTATGAAGGTGTGAGTTTTTGCATGGTTTCAGTCCTGGGCCCCACATGCCTAGGCATGTATGATCCATGTTCTGCTAGTCTTTCTTATGAGGCGGCCAGTCTCGGATCTTCTGTTACGCAATCCGGGTCGTTTTGCGATATTTGCGCTTATAGAGGCAAGACACTCATAACGGATCGAGCCAGTTTTCATTGCAATTTTGTGCAGAAAAATAGCCCAAAGTGACGCAGGCTTGATGTAGGAAGTCGGCTTACAGTGACAGGGGCTAGTAATCGTCAACGCAGAATTACAGTAACATCGGGACACATTGAAGCTCGAAATAATTACTGAACGATATAAATAGGAAAGGACCTATTGCAAGGGCGGCGATTTTGGTTGGCGATTGGGAGGGGGGGGGGGGGGCGGACAAGATGAAAACTATCTACGCGGAGCGCCACCACGGTTGGCGCGTAGGTACACGAATTTTGTAGGTGACAGACCCCTATATTGCAGGAAACGGCACTTCCCGTGCCGCCTCTAGGACATTAAGCAAATTTTGTATTTTTGAAAGGTTCTCCAAAATATCTTACGCCCTTAGGGATCAATTTCAAGGTTTTGCATTCGAATTGATTGCTGTGTCATTCAAAAATCCGCTGCAAGTGAAAATACGGTAGGGACATTTGAAATGGACATGGCCAACAATCACAAGTTCGCGAGAAGAAGCGAGAGTTTGCCGCATCCAACTTACCAATGGACTTGCACTGCATGACCCCTCTTTGACCTATCACTTAGATAGGCCTGAGTTTCTTGATCGAAAAAAACAAAAGGGGAAATTACGGCCCCATGTTTATCTTCTTTGCGGCCACAGGCGCATGCATGGAGGGGACACTTCCAAGTGGGCCCAGACAGGTGGCAACTGGATAACAAGAAGTGATAACCACAAAGCGCGCGAAACGCGCGTGAAAATTTTACACTTTCGGACACAATTGACCTCGGTGAAAATCGCATTTACAATAGGGTCCAAAAACGACAGGCTGTACAGAGGGTTAAGATAAGACGATTTGCGGTTTACGATTCATGCCGTCTACCGTATATATGACTATAGCCGCTCTACCCACCCTACAGGAACATCACTCACACAACTCACCCCTGCTGGTAATTCAATTCCACTAGGAGCCACTCAACTGGTTCACTTTAAAGAACATTCTGATGCAGGACCACCG
This sequence comes from Sclerodactyla briareus, assembly GCA_026419785.1. NCBI lineage: Eukaryota > Metazoa > Echinodermata > Holothuroidea > Dendrochirotida > Sclerodactylidae > Sclerodactyla > Sclerodactyla briareus. Next base: position 74,359 of record JAODTK010002532.1, read on the forward strand.
CTCCAGGCAAAATAAGTTTCCCAAAGCACTGTTTCTTGCAGTATGACAACTACTGAGAGGACCAACAGCAACAAAGACGACGACGACAAGTGCTTGCCCTTTAGCGTCCTGTAGAGCCTTCGAACTAAGTTTCTGTGGTCAGGTCGTCGAATACACATGTTGTCGGTCAAAATAATTTCCAGGCGCTCAGAGTCAAACATCAAGATCCTTATAGAACTTGATTAGCCTTTCAGTTGGGCTGTGTTGTAGAATAGAACAGATAATGATACTGAGAACATCATAAAAAAAACAAAAACAAAACCACTGCACTGAAAATTGACGGTGTCATGAACTCGAACTTTACTGCCACTTTGTTGTTCCATAGGTTACCAAGCTCATCATGAGATCATACCAGGACAACCATGGAGGTATTCTCTACACCATTGTCATTATCGCGTTCTTGGAAGGTAGATTAATGCTGTGTGATTGTGATTATCGCGATTCTTGTAAGGTAAGATTCAGTTGTCGTCTGTCTGTCTGTCGTCTGTATGTATGTATGTATGTATGTTGTATGTATGTATGTATGTATGTATGTATGTATGTATGTATGTAGTATGTATGTATGTAACTTCAACCGATTGCTCGATGTGCTTCTCTTCGTAGAACTTCTTTGCAACAAAACGAGACCACCGCAAGTATGACCGTCACGCCCACCCCACCACGGTCATTACTGTAAGCGAACTGTTACCAATTGGAACGGAAAGACCGGAGGAACTGTAAATATGGTAAGTGATGGGCTATTGGGCCGGAACTTTTTGATAGTACTTCCGGGGCGGGAAAAATTTGCGAATAATGAACAAACCTGCGTAATGCGTGAGTTTATAACTGTAGTTTGTTTGCGCTCGTAACTGTTCATAACTGCATCTGAACATGGTAAGCCATTAAAAGTTGGGGAAGCATCTCGATGGTGTTTGCAATACATGATTTAGTGCACCTGGACAGCTAACTAAGTAGGTCGGGAATTGTACATTTCATTATGACAAGTTGATCCGGTAAAGGGATATTGAAGTATCTACGGACAAGACACAGCATTAAGCGAAATTAGGGCTCTAAACATATAGCAGTAAACGCGTTCGCTATTCGGGCGTCGGGTTGAGGGTAAACATGGATATGTATGGTAAGTGCGTTATCTTAGTATAAAGTGTGCAGTCAATTGCTTATCGTGAGTCCCCGCTATAAACCTGGGTATGAAACCAAGTGAGGGCAAGGTGGCTGAAAGTTGGGGGGTCAGACGCACATTTGGGGGTCCGAAGCAGTGATGGGAAACATTTTTATGTGAAAAAACATATGTATGGAGGCCGTTCCTAAAGTTGGAAGGTCATGACCCCCCGGACCCCCTAGGTGCTGGCGCCCTTTAAGTGGAGGAGAAAGAAAGGCAAGTAGCGGTGCGTACTTATTAGAGCATATTCGTGGCGCGGTGGTCGAGAAGGCTGGACATATCGGCTCCTTCGGAACTTCGAGTGCAAATGTTCTGGGGGTTTTTTTTTTTCCCCCCAAAAAATTTTTTTCCAGGGAGTGAAGAGAATAAAATCTAAACAACTTTCAAACGAGAAAGATGGCAGTTACATACATGATTGAAAAAACAGTGTGGAGAACTCATAAAAGAACCTGTCTCACGCGTGGTTATGGCCCGAAAAACTGCCAACCAGCGCAACAAAAGGTTGTCTCAAAAGTGGATACAGCAATCCTTTCGAAAGAATAAAAGCTCCTCCAGGTTCTGATCTCCTTGGTTCTCACAATAAACATTACAGGGCGCTGATTGGGCAGTATAACCGTTAATCCGCGCTAGATGGTATATCCAGCATCGACGGGAAGAGTCCTCACCAGTGTGAAGGAGGACTGATGGTCTGATAGTCGCTTACGGAATAAGGGTGGGTATTAAAAAGGCGCCCACAGTCAAAGAAGGAATCCTTCTCAGTGGGGGAATTATGGCGCAGCTCCCTCTTTTCTCCCTTCGAGGCAGAAAACAGTGTATCAATGTGGTTGTATAAGGCTATGAGAAGCTGATTCATACGAAGCCATCTGATAAAGTATGGTGGGTTGTCGTTAGAAGACCAGGAGAGAGTCAAGCTTCTTGGAGGAGGACGGTTGGGCGACAGGCGTCCAGGACATGCGCGGAATAATTCGAAATGGTAGCGGCCATTAGCGAAACCTCGTTGAGTTAACGCGGAAGCGACCGTAGTTGCGGAATCCGTGAGAAGATTGTAAGCGCATGAGATGGGTAAATGAAAAAGAGAAGGAGAACGTTGTCATTTTGTTTCAGAGGACGCTTCCAAGGAATATAGATGGATTTCATTCAGGATTTTTTCGAATTCGAATCGTAAACCCTAATTGCAGATCCATTCTGGACTCAGCAAACTCAGCAACGCAGATCTCGACTATGATGGATCGACTCCTGATTGATCATAGTTCTGTTGTCGAGGAGGGAGTTGGAACGTCTGCTAAGCGGAGGGTGGGAGGACCACGCGTGGTTCGGCTAGCAGGTGTGGGACCAATAACATCCCAGCGTCAGCCCCATGGACGGCCGAAAACATGTCTGAGGACAAGGTTTCTGGAGTGCCCATTCACTTCATTTATTTTTACTATATACTGAACAATATGCCTACTAATAGTGACAACATCTCTTAAAGGAAAGATTTTACTTGGATGATAAAATGTGCTTTGATCATCGTATGAATTAGGTTTCAAATATTTTGAATCTATGGTCATTCTGTTAACAATGAGCGGTATTCAACTTCGTAGGAGAGACCCACTTAATGTTCATCTATTCGTGTTGCGATTCGTATTTGAATACAGTTATCAAGGCTAAAACGACTCATTGCTATTCCTACCTTTAAATTCCGGCCACACACTCCTACCTTTATGTAATGTCTCGACACTCCAATTAATTCGTCGAACATAAGTGTTGAATTCACCGGTAAATGTGTCGGGACATTGGGCATTGTGGCTAAATTTGCCTTTGGCATGCTGAAGAAAGTCGCATTAATTTGCTAACTCACTACCCAGAAGCAAAGACCTCGTCATATAGACGGGTAAATTTGCCAAATGGACCTTAATGTGTGGAGATGTCAAAAATCCGCTCACGAGTTTTATTCTCACAGCATACTGAGAGAAGTGATACCACCACGGTACCACAACTATGTCAACGACTGCGAAAAGGACGTATTTCCTGAATCACCACGAAAAAAACAAGGACACGTAAGCCTTCTGGAATAGTTCATGCACAAAACACAATGGTCAAATAGTAATGTAAACATGACTTGACTTCTTGTACTTTGTGCCCTTTTGTGAGGTCCAGGACACCTCACGCAAGAGGAATATATGCAATCGAGCAGGCGTGCGTATGCGTATGTGTTGTGTGTGTACCTGTGGTGAACATGTGTATGTCTGTGTGTATGTGTGCACACACGTGAAGTATCTAACGAATGGCGGGCATTCATCTGCTGTCGATTACCTCAATATTTCCTGGGCTTATGTCATCTCAATGTCGTGTAGAGGCAAAGCTCATGAAACTCGTCAACTTAACACGATATCTATTTAGCCAAGTTCATATTAGGTATGTGGGGCTGTACCAAGCAAGGATGAATCCATCATTTTATGGTGCGTGAGCGCGAGATCATTCAAGGTTTTGACAGAGAGGGAAAAAACAAACGCTAGAAGCCCTTTTAACGCGATATCCAATGAACGCAGCATGTTCTAAGTTCAAATTAGGTATTTGGGTTGGACATATGTTGAGATGACCTTGATCGTTTTAGGCTATGTTCAAGGTCCTGAACAGGCATTAAACGGACTTTTAGGTAGAAAGGTTCTCTCTATTTGAGAATCATGTAGCTTTTCGTGGGAGTATTTATAGCCGTCTAGTCATAACTTGTTCGCAAACTGACCTACATTCTGCTTGTAGATTTCAGAATGCCTCCAAGGAGTGTAGGCGAAATAAAATATATTTACTGGGCAGAAAAGCAACCTCAATACTCTCCCTCACTCATAGATCCTCTGCTATGTGTGTTCGTCTCCCAGACAGAAGGCGAAGATGTGGTAAGCCGTCTAAAAGATTCCAGAAGAGTGTGACGTAATTGTTGGGTAAGTATATCTACTAAAGACGCGAGCAATATCAAAATCTTCGATTGATGCCGATAGGAGAAACCGACGGAGGTAGTTTAGGGAAAAAAAGAAGAAGAGAAGAAAAAAAACTCTAGATATTATTACATTAGCTCGACACGTGAACGGTTGCTAGACTTGTGCTGAAAAACCCTCATCTTAGAAACATTCGGGCAATTTAACCTGGAATTTGGTGAACATGGAACGAGCTAACCCAAACTGATTCTGACCCCGGTGGTGGTTAGAAATTGCACAAAAATGGTTAATTTTTGACTGACCTATCCGACATACCGCGTAAATTGATGAGGATCAGGATGGCAATGTCATTGACACGAGTCTATTGGCACATGGCTGACCTGACTGGAAAACAAACAATCGCAGGTAAATAACTTCGAAACAAGTGAGAAATGGTGTGTTTTGAGTTGAGATTTGAATTGACTGAGGTGTAGGCCGCAGTGATGCTGTAGTGAATTCCACACATTCAGTGGTCATTATTTCACACGCTGCATATAACGGTACTCGTGTCCCTTCAGGTTTGTCTTTCATGTACACACATAGTGAGTTGGTTTGAGTTTTTGTGTTCATTTGGTGGAGCCATACGAATAATGTCTGTCTAGATATGAAGAGTCTTATACAGCGCACATATCTCAGCTAACAGGCGATCAAAGCGCTTATAGCACACTTTAAGAGATATCGCTAATGAAGTATTGTAACGCTCATTCTTCAGTACGCGTCAAAACTGTTAGTCAATCCGTATCGACCTCGTTACCTTGTAGCCAAGGGCGGCGATTTGTGTGGCGATTGGGGGGACGGACAAGGTCCCGCTTGGGCCCGTCTGCCTAAAAACTTCATTAGATTTCACATGCAATGGTACTTGGAATGCATCTCCTTCCCACAAGCTTCAATTTGTATTCTTCAAAGTTACATTGATGGTCGGCTTTGGTAGAGGCCATCGGGGTGTTGGGAATTTTAGGTCCAGGCCGCAGTTTGAAGGCCTATGGGCCAATATATGAAATACTTCAAACTCTTGTATCTCCTTCAACTCTGTTGCACATGGGATGTTCAGGTGGATGGGGTCTAATAGCCATATCTTTAGGGTCCCCGGGGATTAGTCCTCAAGGCGCCAGTGTGGGGTCCCTGGGCCCATCATGTGGAATTTTGTGCAAATGCTATCTCCTCTTACGAATGTTAATGCACAGTGCTGACATTCCGTCGTAATGATGGTGCTGACAGCTGTACTTGTGGGGTTCAGGAATTTTGATCCAAGGTCCCGCTTGGGCCTGTCGGCCATTTCCTGAATTTCACACATGGTACTTAAATGCATCTCTTCTAGCAATCTTCATTTATTTCTATTAAAGGTCCATGTAATGGTCCTCTTTGGCAGAGGGCCATCAGGGGGTGCTTGGGGAATATTCAGGTCCAGGGCCTCAGTTTGAGCCACTAGGGCCCCATAGATGAAAATACGGCAAAATCTTGTAGCTCCTCAAATTTTGTTGAACAGTGTCTGATGTTCATCATAATGGTGTTCTAATAGCGTACCTTCAGGGTTGCCCAGGTTATGTTCTAGGGCCTATGTGGGGCCATTGGGGCCCTCATGTGGAGTATGCACAATGCTTCTCCTCTTACATGTTAGTGGCAGCAAATTGCTGACATTCAGTCATAATTATGTTCTAACAGCCCTCAAACGCCCCACGCGTACGCTTTGGGGTGTTCAGTAATTTTTGGTCCATGTCTCCATGGGCTCCCGGGCCAAGTTTGGGGCCCTAGGGCCCATATATATGATACCGCAAAATCATGGCTCTCCTACAAAGTTTGTTGCAAAGTGCTATGTCTCATCATAATGTGTGTCTAATTGCCGTACCTTCTTCGTACCCAGGGATTTAGGACCCAGTCCCAGTGTGGACCGCGGGGCTTGGCCGCATCTTGTGGAATTGGGCAAAATGGCTTTCCCTCTTACTAATTTTGGTGGGGGCACAGTGCTGACATCTGGTCATGATGATAGTCTAACAGCCGTACATTCAGGTGTTCAGAATTTTCCGGTCCACGTCCCATTCGGCCTGTTTATGCCGTTTCACACAATGGTAATTGAAAAGTATCTCCTCCCACAAGATTCAATTGATTTTTCTTCAAAGTTACCTGTATGGTTCTTTGATACAGGGTTATTGGTTGTTCAGGAATTCTGGCCATGGCCCCAATGACATACCGCAAAACTCGTATCTCCCTTCAAATTTTTGTTGCCCAGTGCTTGAGGTTTGGTCATAGATGGTCCCAGTGCCATACCTGCAGGTGCCCAAGGTTTTGGGAGCCCAAGGCCCATTGTGTGCTCCGGTGTACTCAGTGGAAATCGCGAAATGCTCTCCTCTTATGATTCTGGTGCTATTGCTGACATACGGTTGTAACCTATGTCCTTGTGGTTTTTTCAGGAATTTTTCTCCGAATGTCGCCATCACTTTGGGCCCAGGGTTCCAGTTTCCGAATTCACACAATGGTACTTTAAATGCAACTCTTCCCACAAGTTCCAATAAATTTTACTTTATGCTCCTTGGGTTTGGGTCCATTAGATGATGTTTTTACGACTTCTGGCCCAGGCCCAGATGTGGGCACCTATGGCCCAATGTGAATCTAAAAAATTGCTTCTCATACAAGTTTTGTGCGATGTTCGTCATATGACGTCGAATACTGTGCCTCAGAGTTTTCAGGAAGTTTGGACTCAAGGCCCAGCTTGGTGTCTTGTGCAATCCACAACATGCTCCCATGCCTACCAATTTAGTGCATATGTTGATGTCCCGATCATAATGATGGCATAGCCACACTACAGGACTTTTCTGGTGAAAAGTTGTTGAAGGGCATAATGAATATCATGTGAAAAACTGTAAAAAATATCGCAAATGTTTCTTTACTTCCCCTACAAATTTAGTTTGATTACCATGGAAACTCTGCATTTTATCACAGAATGATTGTAACACTGATGTTTCAGGATTTTAAGGGTCAAAAGTCATTGAGCTATTTTAAATTGTCATAATTTGCGCCCCCAAATAGTTCATATTTTCGTAATTGACATACATTGCGTGAAAGTTTATTGTCCTGCAGCATTTATTACAATTGTGACCCGTTGTGATGAGCTGAGACAGTGATGGACAGGTTAATTAAATTTTTAACTGGCAGTTGTCTGTCCGGTACCCCATATTTATAAACTTATTTGAGTTTGTCATGCATGTCACACTTTCATTTCCTATTGAATTATTGACTCATTGACTTGTATTCCATTCCCTTAAATCCCCATTCAAGCCCAACTACTTGTTATTCCATTTTAGCTTAGGTGGGTCACCCTTCTCTGGTCTCCAGTCCCTCTTAACTTCTAGAGCAGAGAATACTTCTGTTTCTCTGTGTACACAAATAGCTGCCATTGTCTTTATTTTCGTGGAATGGGGATTGGTGAGGAGGCAACCTTGACGGCTCATAAAATTCCATCACCTAGTGAGCCATGTAATTGTATTAGTAATTGCTAGATATAAAGTATGTGTCCGCAACGTGCATTGGAATGGGTTTTTTGTAGAGTTACTGGTTTGGATGGGACATTAGGTCTGTGTTCTATGGTGCTAGTCAATGACCTACCTTTTGCCTGGTAGTGAGGCTGCTGGAAACTACCTGGCACCTGGTGATCTGTATCCATCAAACTAATTGAACACATCCGCTGTTCTGCCATCCAAGTTAAGGCCTGAGCAAACAAAGAAAAACCCAAGCCCCCAGTCTAAATATTTTTCCTTCATCTCCTATGTGAGGTTGCATCTCTCCATTGCCTATGTCTGTTCCAACTGGGGCAACATATGGTTTCCATGTTGTCACTATTAGGTCATGTCATTTGCGCCGGAATATTTGTGATGGCCATTTGTTCAAACATGTATCAGAGACGACTGACATTGCCCATTCATTCCTTGTTTTGGGTGTGACCTGACCGCAAGGCATTGCGTCTGTCAGTGCGTCCTAGTTCACCTCATAGTTTAAATTGGATGAACATTTTTGGTCAGTATTAACATTTGGCAATTGTGATAAACATGTAGGGTGTTCATCTAGTGGTCATTTCGATCAAAATTTTGCAATTGAATCATACACAAACGTTCCACACTGAACTGGACACTCTTGACCCTCCCGCTGGTATTGTATTAGGTCGTGTGCCTCTAAGCGGTTCATTAACAAGGTGTGGCATTCTTGTCGATGGATGTTGACGTAACTGAGTAACAATATTCATTGACTGCTAAGACATCTTTGGCCCTATGAAAATCAGGTCAAAGGTCAATTACAGGGGCAAAATTGGCCCATTTTTTAGAATTGCCTTTTTTGGCTTGATAATAATGAGCATTTTATTTAGCAATAATTGTACATGTCGGCTTTGTAACTTCAATGCGGTTTGAGCTACAGCACCATGGGTGCCCTAGTTATCTCCTTTGCGGACTACAGGCGCGTGGGATTGGGGCCAGAAAGGGGTGGGCCAAATGAGTATAAACAACAGAAGTAGATCGTCCCCCCGCCCCCCCCTGATTGCCGCCCATGCTGTATCAGTTACTACAGAATGACGTGTATATGTTCGTTTGGTTTCTGAGGGGAGGGAACCGATATCTGTACAGATTAGGTCAATTTGGAAATTCATGCGAAACATTCCACTGACTCCCCACTGAAATCTGCCATTTATTGTCACTGTTTGCCCACCACGTCTGTTACACGGCGGTTTAGGTCGGAGAGGAACTACCTAGTGATAGTGTTTGTGTGTTTGTGAGGAATGGGGGATGGGCAGTCTCATTCTCTTAGCGTCCATGCGATTGGAAACTGCGGTTCCGAGTCGATGAGGACAGGTGCGATAGGTACGCTGCTTTTCAGTCCGACGCTTCCCAATTTGTCAGTGAGTGAGCGAGCGATTGTCACCATAGATCGGTATTTAACATTACCATTACAAATTACCATTTCATCCATCAATATTTCTCTTCACAGGCAACATTAACCTGGAAGAATGGCACGAACTCCGAACGTAACGCGAAAGTGCTCCGCCGAACCCTGTACCTCGATGCACGAGGAGGGACTCTATTGTCAGACGGTAAGGGTACGAAGGAGTGCACCTACTGCTGCAGCGAAGACGGGTGTAACTCGTCCTCGACACGCCTATACGCCATATGCCTGTCTGGGCTGCTTTTGTAGTCGTGACCTGGATAACCATTTGAACAATTTTTTTGAAAAACTAATATTTAACCCGGAATTGTATAAATGCACGTGTAACATCCGGAAGCACCTTTAGGCAATAAATATGATATATGTTACCATGCAGAGGGGTTCAATGCACATGGGTGCGGGTGGGAGGAAGGTTGGTGGGGGAACTGGTTAACCGGACAGTGTGGGGATTGTGGGGGCGGGGGCGATCGTTGGTGGCGAGGATGACAGGTGTGGTACGTTCGTTTAGGGTTTGGGTGAAAGTGTACATGTTAAGGTCGTGGAGATAAAAGAAGGGCTTCTCCGACGGGGGTGGTGCGATAGGATTTCTCGTGACCCCGGAGTAAATATACTCCTTTCGTTTGCTGATGTCGTCCCTCTGTGCCGACTCTTCTATTGTCAGCACAGTGGATAACGTGTCATTGTCAGTGAATTACCTGAATAATTGACAATCGATGGCTTTGAACACTTCCGATTACGTTCAACGTATTATCTTGACACAAGGGGCACATAGCTCACTACTGTCTTACTGGTAACCATTAATTTGTCTACTGGATATAAATTCACACTAAAGAGTATCATAAGAACAAAGAGTGAAGGCTGATCGCTATGTGCGCCTATACAGAGCCCGCCTACTTGCGCCAGACCTTGTGCGTTGTCCTTCCTTCACTGACACTACTGCCCACCCACTGTCAGTATAAGGGCCTCCGATATGACTCGATCAAAGATCGAATGGAGTATTACACTTAACTAAAGTGCTGAGAATCCCCACACTTGCGGTAACTTGCCTGCCATGGGCGCTCCAATTCACCTCATTCGGGCAAAGTAATTGTTCGAGCGCTAACCGGGTAGCCTACTCTCCCCGTGTAAGCAGACTGACCTACACATACACGTACACACACACGCACATGTGTTTGACCACTCGTATTATAGAGGTGCGACCCATTCACACTAATACGTAATATGTGAACGTGATAAACAATGAAGGGTTTTCTGTTGAAGTTGCTCCTTGGAGAGGGTGGATTGGGATGGGTGAGGGGTTTGGGGGTTAAAAAGGGTTGGCTTGGGTTGATACATTGTTGTACAGTTATATTGTCTGCCTTAACGGGGCATGGGAGAGACTGGAGATACAGTCACTAGGCCAGCTGTAATTTGCTTCTTCCCATATATCTCGAAGAGAGATACTATTGTTATGAAGTGAAAACTGTTGTTTTTGTTATTCGCCTGGTATGTAAGGAGACACTCACATTGTACACTTGGACTACAGTTCGCTTGTCGAACACAATCAAAAACTTACTTCCAATTTGAGCCCAGTACTTTGTCTCTTTCTGACGTCTTATTGCTAAATCCCCGAAGTACTCCGTCCATTGGCAAAAAGTAGAATTTGCGCTGTAAATAGTTGTAGTGTAAGCCTAATTGGACTTATCACGCATTTGCTGCGTTAAATGATACTTTCAATCGGAGAAAAGTTGTTCGAGTAGTTCTTTCCTAAAGCAGAGTAGAGGGGGTTAGTCCACAATAATTTTTTTACCACTTATAAGACACACATATTGACAATCCCAAATAGCGCCCCGAAACTTCCCTGAACAGAGACCGCGCGTATCCTTTGGGCATGTTTCTAAGGACAAATTGTCGATCTGCTCCACTTTCGATGTTTTTTTTTGTTGCTTAGTCTATATCAGGCCTTCAGGGCGTCATTGTTCTCAATGAGTAGTGGATAAGATTCAATCCAGTCGCGAGCGAAAACAGTGCCCCCAATTAGCCTATAAATGCCAGTGAAAGTCGCACGGCAGTCCTGCCTGGCTGGCTTTCAGACTGGAGTAAATGAAGTTTATTAGCCTATATACTGTCTGTAGTACACACGAGTGTCTTCACTTAGGGATCAAGGACTGTGCGATCATTATTGTGTCATCATACATATGCAGACATCAGCATACCTTGGTAGGTGCGTTCCCGAGGAATAGAATACAGAAAATTGCATTGCAGCGAATAAAAATGCCATAGGACAGTTGACCTAAATGCGAATCAAACAACCCAAAACATGTAAAGTTATGTCAGAAAACTGCTCATAGTTATACCCAAATTTACTACCATTTTACCGGTCTACAAGGCAAGCTCCTCCAAGTTGTTCGCGGAAATAGTCGCGGAATGACGTGTTCATTTGTACGTTGCCTTTTCGGACACTGACCCAGACTATATTCTGAAAAGGGCCATTAATGTCATACTAATCAAATTGGAATATGAACTCCCTTATCGATCAGCGAATTCTCCTGATTTCTCATTTACCTATTAAATTTTCACATTTTCAATGTCAATACTTTTTTTTTATACATCCGCTCTGACTAAATCAAATCGAATGAGCACCCTTTCCCCCTCTCAACTATTGAATAGAGTTGAGTGTTAATTGATTCTCATGTGCTGCATTTTTGTGTGAAGGGTCTCTATCTTCGCAGACTTTATGGATGATGCTGCGTTACTTGCCACGTTCGTGGATTCTCTGGTTGATGTCCTTAAGACGCTCAGTCAGGGGAAAATCCGCTGGGGCTCAAGCAGGACAGGGGTGGACTAACATTAAGATCCACTCAGTAGACGCCTGAGACAGGCATGTGGAGCCATGGAGTCACTGGATAGTTGGTTTTTGCGCTTGCGATGTCGGAGCAGGGGACCAACGATCAGTGTTTTTGGCCCTGGCTATATTGGCTATATTCTAATGACGCTTGGACGCGCATGTCGGGCTGAAGCGGATAATGGTCTATCTCATTTCCTGCATTCTTGGATACTGTTAGCAAGATCGTGTCTCTGATACCAGGGTGCTCGGGGGAGGTCGGGGGTGTGAAGGTTGACTGGTGTGTTCGCGATCGTCAACTGGGTTTCTTTGGGAATACGGCGCGCCTCTGGCGGACGATCCTGCATATCGTGTCTTTTCGAAACGGAATCCGGTGTGTTGGGGCCAACTCTCGTAGCTCATGTTGGCGCAGCGGGTACCTCAGAAGTTGAACGAGGGCTCAGGCCCGGGCTTGCCCGAAACAGATCGAGTGATTGGAAGCGGCGATGGATGGGTTCCGTTAGATGTCTTCCATGAGTGAGTGAGTGAGGTTTCTATCAACCACCTCGAAGATGAAGAAAGAAAATTGGCAAAAACAGCCGTGACATACTCATCATCGTCAGTTGTGATCGTAGGTTCCATTTTTTTTAATGAATCTCGGAAGGGCGATGATCTCTGTATAGGGTACGATTTGTATTGACTAGACTGAGTAGTGTTTCTATACGTTTTTTGGAGCGACACAGAATAGTAAAGTGAATACGGGGCATTATGTATATGAAATTGAAAAAAAAAAAAAACCAGCGGATGTCCCTCACAAAGAGGATAAAAGAAACGTCATATTGCTTTGGCCTCCTTCGATCCCAGACTTTGTGAAATAGACGCCCCTGAACAGCCTGCTCAATATCACCAGGAATGATAATAAGTCTCGTGTAGTCCAATATGTTTTTGAGGGTGCCTGCCAGCATCGGGCGTCCTTACACCTGCTGCTCTGGCTCCCTAACTGATCTCGCAGGGCCAGGACGGCTGATGGTAGGGTATGAATAGTCACATAAACACACTGACTTAACGATCACGTGGTACTTGTACAAGAAAACACGGGAAGAACTTGTTTGGCTACTTCCCGGCACTTGTCATCTTCCTCTGTTTTTAAAAACTTTCAGTGAATTAACTTGAGGTTTATATTACCAGTATATTTCCATAATCTATATGAAGTTCCAACAAACCTCTTTGATAATTACAAATTACTGGATACTGGACGTGACTGAGTCTAACCAGAGGACCCAGATGTCCGTTTATCTCTTACAAAAGGAATCTTTGCAGTTGAATCTGTATGTGTGTGTGCGTGTGTGTGTGGGTGGGTGTGTTTTGTCTGTCTGTCTGTGTGTTCACTCGTTGGCTTGTAATCAAGCAAAACTCGAAAACGTCACAATATGGTAATTATTTTACTGTAGCAGTCCGATCACTTATAGGCAGGTAGATAATTTTGTCTTATGTTGCCCCGTCCAACTCCCAAGTCACCAAAGGTCAACTACACAGGTCATAACAAAAATGAACTTGTGTCCAGGTGAGAGTTTGGTGGGGATTCATTTCAAAATAGAATCCCAATACGATCCAAGTTCAGCGAAGGTCACGCAGAGTCAGAAACTGGAATGAGCTAGCCTTTTATGTTTTTTTCGTTAAACTGCGCGCGGAGGTTTTTTTTTCGCAACTCTAGGCATCCACACCACCTTAGCACTTTGACGCGTCTTCGGCACACATAACAACGGCCTACTGCTGAACCCTTTCGCAATAACTTGACAACGAAATTTCGGACCTGGTGGGGACGTGCGCCATTGCGATCCTCCAGTCGACTTACATCTGTGTGACTTTGACCTCTGATGGACCTCGAATGACCGTCATCGGTTTTAGTTCCGAATCGAAATTCCGAACATTGCCGTATCGCAGGTACTTTTTGATCATAATTGTCCATGGTTTGACCCTGTCCGACTTTTGTGTGCGGAGATATTCGAGGTCAAAGTTTCGAAGTTAGGGATTAGTGCAGTTAATCTTTTTTTCATAGAGATTTGTAATGGGGCTTGTTGGATTCAGTGGGTCTAAGTTCCGTCTAACTACAATGAACGTGGAGACTAGTCGCTGTCAGTGAGGCTGTTCCGGTTCGTTGCACTAACCGACACTGTCGCTGTCGCATAAATACCATCAATTCGACCTGGTATATTGTAACGATCACAAATAACATCATCAAGTTTATTTTTTTTCAATATTCTGCTCAGAGTAAATACCCTCTGAAGGTGTAAAACAAGTTCAAGAATCTCGCTCGTTATACGGAAAAGGTACGTTCAACCGATGTTATTAGGACTCCGTCCACTTTGGCCGGGGAATCTCGAAATGGTCGATTTGTGATAACAAGCTGGTGTTTGTGTGAAAAAACGTAATATAACATAAATCTATATGAACGTCAGCCGCAAATCTGTGATGTTATGGTATTTTAGATCACCTTACCAAGCCTGACACTCTTCCCTCCGAAACTGGAGACACACACTCTCGCGAGGCCCCTATTCTGCAGATGATACGTTGAGCAGTTATGACACCAGCCTTCTGATACCTTGGTTGAGGGTACATTTCATAATGTACAGTTCACGTGCATGTCATCGAGGTTCCACACTAGGGTATCGGGCCTAATAGAAATGAACGCACTTCGGGAGAGACGGATTTTTAACTGAAGTGGTTAGGTTTGTCTCAGATGTTGCACATTTCCATGTAGATATACAGGAACTGCGTCATTGACCACCCACAATTATTCTGGTATGCGATATTGATCTGCGTCAATAACCACAGGATCTTCGGCGAGGAGTAATGTCAGAACGACTTTCGCCGACCATTTCATAATATTTGATGTCAAGAGAAATAGGCTGATAATCATTTAGAAAAGTATAAAATTCGGTTTAGAGAGAGTATATATATATAATATCATTAATCTCCTTAACTCGAACATTATTGTCATCATCAAATCGCCCGTAAAAAACTCATTCAAATCATTAATCAGTTAATGAGCATATGGCACAACTATGCTACTATTCTTTACTTGATTATTTGTGGTAAACACCGGGGCCGATTGCTTACTGCGCGTTTTGACGACCATATTAGTAGTAGGGGAGAGCGGGATTGAATCACTATAATAAGGTTGGTTGTCACAAATGCCATAGCGCAAAAAAAAAAGAAAAAAAAAAAACAATTGAATAGGTGGGAGCGGTGGTAGTTTATTTCACCTCAATGCTCCCTCATTTATCTGACACTATAAGACTCAGACCACACGTTCACACGAAAGTATCGTTCGAGTTGTTTAATAACGAAATTCGCCCCTTGAAACACAGATTTACCCTGCCATGAAAAAAGGTCTATATTGTTTTGAAAAATGAATTCTAGATGTGACACATACTGATTACTGTATCATTACGGTAAAAATGTCCTGAACTACACCTCATTAGTTGAGTTTGTAACATACGCTGATTTCGCGTATTGGGTACCAAGTATAGAAAGAACGTGCTGGGGATGGTTGTCACCGTTCGTATACAGTTGTGACAACCTGCCCCGCAATGTGACAACCAATGTCACAATTTTCTCGTATGTGACAACCAGCTCCATACAAAGTGACAACTTGCCACAGGCACGGGGCAAGATGTCCACACAACAATTCTTCGAAAAAGAGGCTCATATTTCAGAGCTGAGGTGTTCCCAAGGATCGTTTTGGGCCTTACGCTTTTTCTGGCGTATATTGACGATCTGGAAGATTCCGTGCATTCCAGAGTTGAAATTTTTGCCGACGTTACCAAGTTGCATCGAGGTTGCCTTCGAACGACGATGCTGCAATTGACCAAAGGGATCTTGATATAATCTCCAAATGGTCTTCCGATTGGAAAATATTTTTCAATACCGATAAGTACAAAGTTATACATGTGGTTCCACAATCGCAACGCTTCCTTTCAAGTCCAAATGGCAAATGTATTCATCAGGTTGAATCATGAGAAAGATCTCGGTGTCCATTTCTATTCTTCTTTGAAACCTCTAAACGTGTGCTGAAGCTGCGAGAAAGGGCACTGATTCTTCTTGGCTTGATTAGACGTCACTTCGGTTTCCTTGATAAAAATATTGTTGTCAGTTGTTTTAGGCAGCTGGTGAGACCTCACCTGTATATGAGTAAGTATGAGATCCATATCTCTCGAAAAGACAAGCAGGTAATTGAGAACGTTGAGCGGAGGGCCACTCGAATAATTCACTGTCTTAGAGATTTAACCTTACGAGGAGAGATTAGGGCGTCTCGGTCTAACTTCGATGAAGCTGTTGATGAGACGAATTCGAAGGTGATTCGATTCAGGTTTTCAAAATTTGTTCATTGGGATTCACAGCGCTTTGAGTTTCCAGAGATACCACCAATAGGGGCATTGCCTCATAACGTAGTGGTTTTTAACGCTGTTATTGTAGTGTATTTGTAGATTGGACATTCAGGAATTGTTCTTCTCCCAGAGAGTTATAATGAGTGGAATAGCCTTCCTGAAGAGTTGTTCTGTCTAAGAGGCATTACAGAATGCAATTACAGAACAGTCTTGATTTGTTTTCGGGAATTGTGGGCGAATGTCTTTAAGCAATTGGGTTGTTTCCTTTTGGGATGTTGTGACCTCAGGGTCATTCATGAGGTTTTTGTCCGCCTGACCTTTCACTAAACTAAACTAGGTTGTCAAATTTGTTAGGAGTCAGCAGCAAATTGCCACAATCACCACAAGGGATTGACATAATGAGCTGTGCTGAAAAAGGGTCTCCAGGCATTTCATTGTCTTTGATTATACCATGGAAACGATGCAAACTTTGCATCTGGTAGAACTCTGATCCGATTGGCAACGAGAGAAACCATTCCAGATCGGGCCACTTTGGTAGCAGTCAAGAAGCAAGTCAGATAAATCACAATATTTTACTATTGGGGTTTAGGCCTATTTTTACACTACCAAATTGTGGGGTGGGCCTTAGGTGTGTTCATGGCATTCAACTTGACTTAATTTTTACAGAAGTTTCGATTGTTATTTAAAATCTGATTATTCTATCCAATGGGGCCATTTCCCGATCTACGAAACTGCAAGTTATGTGAAGTATAATATCAAGAAAAAACTCTTCAAGATTGTGGCAATGCAACACAGCTGAGGAAATATCGTTGATTGGGTTCGGCGCTGCTCCATTGGACTGCTAACCACGAAGTGCCTTTGAAAAGGAGTTTCGCACCATTGCTCTATAAATGATAAGCCAATTCTGTGTATTTTAGCAGTAATGGTGTTCACTTATAGAAAAACAAGCGATCACCCCAGTGTCGGCGCCTGGTTGCGCGATCAGTGTTTTTCTATCATCACTATGCAAAACACTTATAAGTTCTTTCCATGTGCTGCTTTTCTTTTCATGTGCAAGTCTACTAAAGGAGTACACATTTTGTGGAAAAAGTGATACAATTGCCCTAAATTATGCGGAAATTGACCAAAAACTTCCATGATATGAATATATCAGGACCACTGGTGACAAACAATTAATACATTTCATGGAAATCCAACAAACGTGAACATTTGTCGAATGCAAGCAAATTATGACACATGAATTAATCCCCAGTGACCGCGAGTCATTTTCGAATTTCGGGGGATAAGGTACAATGTCCTCAAGCTCATAAAAATCGAACAAACTTCGAAATTGGAAGAAAGATGGTAAAATAGACACACTGAATTACCTAGAATGACTCCAGTCTATGTTAAAAAATGGTAGAGGGTAAAGGTAAGTCTACCTACCAATTTCCTGAATTTTTTTTTTTAAAATTGCGCATAAATTATGCAAATTAGGGACATGTTGAATGACCTGCAGTGACCCTGAACTCATGATATAAAAGAAAATCAGACTAAACCATACCAAGCAGTTTCTGAAAATCCAGCCAATTTAAAGATGTTGCATAAATTATGCCAATTAGGACCAATTGAAGGACCCCGACCTTTTGTTAAAAAACAGTTCCGAGACTGAAAAGGAAACCATGTTACCAAGTTTCCGTAGAAATTCGACAAATTTCACATAAATTATGCAATTTAGGAAACTCCATTAGCATATTTACGCGGAAAATCTATCAGTCACTATAGAACCTACGGTTCATCCGTAATCTGGCTAATGAGCAAAAAAACAATAAATTACATATAATAGGCTAGATTACCAACTAATTAGTGACTTGCGTGCCAAAAACTAATCAGATCGTGTTCACCCAATCCCGATACAGATTTTATCAAAAAATATGGCTTACAGTTTCGAGGAAATCTGTTAACGAGGACCAAGTGGGACAAAACACATAAGGCATACGTACATACACACACCACAAAACGTGGATCGCTAAGCTATTCCTGAACTTTGTCGCCGAGACAAAAAGTCATTGATTTTATCTCCCCACTCAGCATCATAGCTCACTTTCATCCCTATTTTGGAGATATAATGGAAATCGTTTAATATTAACGGCCATTGTTGACACCCAGATATTAGCGTTACGGCCATAACTCCCAACACATTGACTTTGTATCTGATTAGATTATATCCCCTTACATCCTCATTTTGGAGACCGTAACACCCACTATTGCGATAGGGCAGTAACTCTACAACGAATGTCCGATCGAACCAAAACTCGGAACAGCTCCAATAGAAGATACTCATTGATTGTAGCCCACTTAGATTCTATCCCCACATATCCTCATTAAGAGACATCATGGAAACCAGTTTACCGAACCCAATGGACGCGCATGATATTTGCGCGATAGGCGTAAAACTCTACAACCATTGTTCCGATCGAACCAAACCTCGGCAAAGCTCAAAGAGAAGGTGTCATGTGAGATGAGACTTATGATTATATACCCACTCTATCCTCATTTGGCGAAAAACATGGAAAACCATGTTTACAGTAAACCCACTGACGACGAATGATTATTGCGATTTAGGGCGTAGTAAACCTCTACACCACATGGTCCGATCGAAACAAAACTCGGCACAGCTCAAAGAGAAGTGCTTATGATAGACCCACTATGATAATATCCCTCATTCGGAATGTAGTGGAATCGTGTTCACCGTTACAGAACCTGTAGCCACCCCATGATATATGCGTTAGGGCGATATCTCTCCAACACTTGTTCGATCGAACTGAAACTCAGCACAGTCCAACAGGACTCTCTGATAGTTTTCAAAACTTCACGTGGGACGGAGCCTGCAGATGCCATTTATTTTTAAGTTCTTCGAATTTTATATAAATATAACAACACTCGTAAATGTATTGTAGGACTACATTTCAAGTTAGGGCAAAAGTGGAGAGTCTTGAGTCAAATTTTCCTTATTTATGCAGTCTTTTCTCATACTGTGTATAGGATTAGACGTAACTACATTTAGTCTCAACATTATGAAGGTCATTTTTATGACATCGGACTCACACTTACATACTCTGTCCAGACTATTAAGGAAACTTGACAAATGCAGTCTTAATTGCCCTCATGGAGTAATTTTGATGTGCCATCAAACGTCATCCACTGAAATTTGGGGGCTCAAATGTGGTCGCAATTACCCTGCCGTCCATGTAGAGCATGCAGACGAAATTTTTCAGGCTTCTCGTGTGGCTAGCCGCGCATATCAACTTTATAGTTACAAACTAAAGTACAGGTTCCGATTCCATTTCGAAAACTGGCATATCTTATTTTTGTTTCCGGAGCACAAACAAATGCACAGTAAGGAAGAAGAAATTGGTGAGGTATTGACTTGAAACCAAAGCTGAATTATTACTCTAGGCCCATCATTGGATTTACCTCCGAGAATTTCTTACGAATGCAATGATATCATGACAAACATGAAGGCTAGCTTTACCATCGGGACGCATAATCGCAATATGAAAGCCAAAACCAAAATAAATGCTTGATTCGAGTTTGAAAAAAATCGCTTCATTCAAATTTCTCGCAATTTTTTTTATGTGCGAAGAGGAATAACAAAAACAAAATAATCAGGTTTTAGGAGTGGCGATTCAACCCCCAAGGAATGAAATATCGTCAGCTTTCTCTGCTCATATTTGACTACTAACAAAATGCCCCTAGGAGTTCGCACTTTGCCTATATTTGAGTTTTTTTTATCTGTTGATTCACTATACTGCTTCTACTTTTGTCGTCTTTCTGAACGTACGTACGTACGTACTATATCCTAGTTCCTATCCATCACATCCAAAGATATAGTACTTTAGCCTGCACAGAGAACGTAACGAACAGAACTGACTATGCACGCACAATATATGCGGACTCCCCAAGCCTGCCAGCTGGACATTTTTTCTGGATGTTAGGTGTCTCGCGTCGACTTCAGCATAAGGATATCGTCTGGGTTCAGCGCTAGGACAGATTTCCAACTGGGATCCGGTGATTTCTGGCCCCTGGACAGATATCACAAGTTTTCCCCGTGATATTTGTCCCCGGACACCTGGACAATATCTTACTGTTGTAATGCCCGTTCAAATAGTCCATGCCGGGACACTCCGGACGAATCCACTGTTACAAACGCCACCTCACCGGAATCATGGATCCACTCCTGTCAAATCGCGCTCACATCCATTCACTGTTGGTCTATGGTGGGATATCTAAGTGTGGTGATAATTTTTTCAACGATTCGAACCGTTTTGAATATGTAGAATGATGGTTCACAATGCAATGTAGGCAGATATCCGAAACCTGGTGGTGTTGTGAGTGCCTTGACCCCCCCAACCTCCTGGATGTTTTTCTTCTAGCTTTCGAGCCCCTAGTAGTTACAACTAGGTGCAACACGAAAATGCCTGCTTTGCGAAAATCGTCCTCAAATTTAAGTTTGCCTTGCAGATTAACTCCGATGTTCAACAATATTTTTTTCCTACCTGGGATGAGAGACCATAGAGTACTTTAGCCCATGAAGGAACGATGCGCACTGGAATACAAGAATTTTTCCACTGGTTAACAATAATTCTAATCCCTAACCCTGACAAAAGAGAACAATCAATACCATACAGAACGAGTAACCAATAAGAGGAACACCTGTAACGATAACCGCATGAAACTGCTATTACTACCACTCTTCTTATGCCTATTGTGCATGAGATACATACAGATTCTTCTGGTTGGCAACTATCTATGTTTATTTCCAAGTACAAACATGACAATAAGTTTGATTTTTTTCCGAAAGAAACCATTACCCCCCATGATGGAAACGCTTGCAAAAAAACTTTCAGACCAGCTTAGTACTGGCTACATGTCGCAGTAACACCAGACGCGTATCCAAGAGAGAGTGAGTGAGAGAGAGAGAAGGGGGGGGGGGGGGGGGAGGAGTGGTCAACAGGTTGAGAAAAGTGGTGATGATTTGCTTTCTAAGTGGAGCGCTATCTTGACTGACGCCCCTAAAGGTCCCCAGATTGCAGAACTGGCATTTTTTGGTCCGATATGCATTGAAGCTATCTCTATATGATTTTCTTAGAAAACATTCTTCTAACTTCCGGGAAAAAGGAATATTCCTAATGTAGTCGGTGACTACTGTTCGCCGACCAGTAGTGTCCCCCGCCCCCTACCTGTCAACATTCATGGGGGGGGGGGGAGGAGGGGGTTTTCTGCTCCATGAGCATATATTTATGATACAACTAGTAATTCCCCATACTTATGTAGTATGCATAGTACATAACTCGATAGATACACACGGGAAAGCCCTGGGAAGTGTGATTTTTAATATTCTTGCATCGATCGCATCAATGTATGCTGGCGCTAGCCTTAGGTTGTCCAACTAAGGCTTCGCCTTCTTCCCATGACGAATTCCTCGCTGCACCCCTGGGTACCATTAGAGTTGTGCAACTTGCAAATTGTATTTTTCTCCCCAGTTCATGATTCTTTTCCTTCACTCTTCCTATTCTTTTTCACTCTTTCTCTCTTTCCCCCCCCTTACCCACCTCCTCTTACCTTACCTCCCCCTTTCTTTTTCCCTCCTTTTACTCTCCAGCTTCCCTCCTTTTACAGGGGGAGGAGGGAAACCCGCCAGAGATACGCGAATTCCTCCACGTTTCGACAAGTGTAGGCTCAACACTACATGTATATATAGTTTTGTTGGGTAGATAATCCATAGTTGGTATTCGCATAGTACCAGACGACTCCAGACCAGACGAAATACAAACATCTATATTTTGATTGCTAACCAAACATTCGAGAAGCATTTAAAACGCAGTTAACTAGAAGAGATCTTGTATCATTTTATGTTCGTTTCGTCCTCTCAATTCACGTAATCTCGTTTTTTGCTTCGGAGTACTCAACAAACTGAACAAGCTGAAGGTTTGTATAATTATATCGTGAAGCTAACCCATTGTTTCACAAAAACCTGCTCTCAGATAACGTCCCTGACAGTTCTACTAACATTCTAAACTTTACAGTCATTCGCCTCGACCGTACCAAAGATTCAAGCAAATGAAGTATATAAGCCTTTCGCGCTCTTTGCGGTTCTTCTGGGTTCTTAACTTTTCAATTTTATTTGCTATTTGTATTGCATATTCTCTAGTGTGTTGATTGAATTGAACTGATAATAACGATGCGATTTATCTGGGGCCTCATGCAGAAGCGCTTCACAATGTTACCCCCGCTTACTGAATGGTATAGATACGCCCACACAGGCGTGGTGGCAGCAGACTGGACCAGCGCGACTGACAAGCCGCACATCCAAATAACAAAAAATTACCCTGGTGGAGGAGAGTGAGATAGAGTGACCTGTCTAACAGACACTCTACGGCCAGTTCCTCGAACCCCGAATCTTTGGATCATAAGTCCCGAGCCACCGCGTTCGCGAAATTGACAATCCAGTTCCGGTGGGGCACTGAATTTTCCAACCCAGTACTGATGACGGGAGACTACCAGCCCCACAGATAATTCACCCAGGTGGATTAATTGTGAACCCGCTGGCACGCCTCCAACTGCCAACACATACTCTCCGAATTGTCGGAGTACATAGTACGTATTAGTCATATGATCAGGGCGATATATGCGGAAGCGTTTTGATTCACTCCAGTGAACAAGAACTGTATAAGTCTTGATGTTATTATTAGAAGGTGATGGCTCGCTGTAATTCGGACTAGCGTGTCATAATCATACGAGGTAGTAGGTTGTGAAAGTTGATCAGTGTACTCAAGTGTTTTCTATGAATTTGATGTTTTGCTTTACCACAGCACGATCAGAATATGTATATGATTTAAGTTTTAGTCAGCCTCGATGACCCCCTCGTATGTAATGGCAGTGTTGAGCTACTGCTGATAAGCCTGGATCATGGTTTTTGCAGAGTGTGTTTTTACTCGGGGCGTTGGGGCGTTAGTCAGCGGTTGTAGCGCAGTTGAAAATGAATAGGGATGCCATCACAAGAATCAGTAGTGGTAGGAGTCTGAGTCTCATAGACATTAGTGTATCCGTAAAATTATTCCTATCATCCCTGTCTTACCTGCACCGCCCTAGATCGTCCAGCTGGTACGTGTTTAGCGCGAGAAAAGGTTGAGCCAACAGATGAACAGGGAACTGTCTCCACCTTCTTTCAAGAGGCGTCGGAAAATCACCTTTGACCTTGTAACGATCCCTTCTTCATTAGTATTAGTTTAGTTGTTTAGTGACAGAGTCCTCAGGAAGACGAAATCTTAATTAAGACCCTGAAGCCACAACATCCAATAGAGAAGAATACCAAGATGCCTGAGGAATTCGCCCCCACATTTCAAGAAAATGAATCCAGACTGTTCTTGAACGCCTCTCACACTTTCAGAAGACGGAACAACATCTTCAGGGAGGCTATTCAGGAAGGCTAAATATCGTTGTCAACTGCCCTAGTAACATCTTCCATACATACTAAGAAATTCTCAACCGAACGATTTTTCCTAAAACCTGCGGGAACCCCAAATCATACTCTTACCCATTGGAGTGGAGTGGGAGGGGAGAATACAAAGAAAGAAACTGACCATATTTCTCACAGCCAGGCGGACGCTTGTATAGATCAAGCTTGCGGGAGGCCACTTCCAATACTCGATCTACAAAGTTGGCTCAATTACAACAACACAAGAAAGAATATACAAATTGAGAACACAAAGTTAACTCGTGAGGGCGTAATTCTGCTGATGATGAATATGTAGAACTGAAAAATGAGCAATTACCCCCAGAAATGCACAAGCAAATGGAGGAATGCAGTATTTAGAAATACTCTTATAGTGAGCCGGGAAAGAAAAGGTCACTTGAACAACCGGATAGCCCTAACCGGCGAGAAAATAACTGTGAACTTTGGTGACATTGACCATAGAACCGGGAAGCAGAAGTTATAGTCGTAGACCTTCCGGTCTAATGATTTGGTGCCAAGGGTCATTAGGTACAGTCAGATAAGCAAGAACAGTCCATGCAAAACAATTATTCGAATCTCCATTGCGTATATAGCTCAAACTCAACTAAAAAAAGTCGACTGGGCGTGAGTACTGAACATATCTGTACTGTCCATGCCACGGTGATTAGTAATTCCTGTGTGGAAGAGTTGACAATGTGTCTTTTGCACTGAGTTTACACAGTCTGCCTGCGGGCCTCCCATTACGTTCACAAAGTAAGTAGGTAAAACCTGTCTCACTTCATGTCTGGGCGGGCAGAATCCTAACTGGAGGAGACTTTTACTCAACATATTGAATGGTAGTAATAATAAATAAGCATAATCATAATAATATAATAATAATAATAATAATAATAATAATCATAATAATAATAATAAAATAATAATAATTAATATAGAATATAATAATAATATAATAATAATAATAATAATAATAATAAGTAATAATACTAATAATAATAAGAATATAATAATTATTATATTATTAGCTAATATTATTATTATTTGAACATTATTAAAGCGCAGGAAATATAAAAATACTCACTGCGCTGAACAACACCTACAGATATCCACTTAAAGCCAGATTGAAATAAACAGTCTTAACCTCACTGGATTCCAATCTGGAGAGGTCCTCAAATCCGCGAGTTTTCTAGCGGAAGAGAATTCCAAACGTAGGCCCAACAGTATCGAAACGAATTTTGCCCATCTCCGTCCTCACATACAGGGTTTGCCCGAAGTGACCTTAGTGTTCGCGTAGGAGAAAAACGGAAATCGTTGTCTCAAGGAGGGGAGGTTTAGATATTTAAACAAGATTCTGTACCTGACAGGCAACCAGTTCAGAGAGAAACGGATAGATAAAAAATCAGGATTGTTGCGATAGAGGTGCCAGTGACGATCGAGCAGCAGAGTTTTGTGGAGGTGTTGTTGCTTTGAAAGATTGGTACCGATATAACTAAAGTATAAAATTACAGTAGTCTAAGTGACTAGGAATAAGGCATGGATTAAACCAATGATCAAGGTACGGTGTTATTGCCCGAAGTAGCCTGCCAGATGAGAAGTAGCCGGTTTGACTGACGTCCTTAGCTAAAGGACAGTTCGAATCCAACTGCGACACCAAGGGTTTCTTACAGAAGCACATTTTGGACTTGCGCCGACCGACAGTGAGGTCAGGTTTCCGGCATTTCGCAAGATGTTGTCTGCAACCAGCCCACATAACTTCAGTTTATCATCATTTAGTTATAGGCAATTAGTGGCAAGCTAACCACTAAATCGTCAATGCACTCTTTAACTTTTTAACGCCATTCCATTTCCACTGTTAACTCCAGGACGGAAAGTCCTATATACCTGCGGGCATCAGCATAACTCTCACAGTGAACCGGATGTGCCGAAAGAATAGCAAATATCGCGACAGATAGGCAAGAAAAACATACAGGACCCAGCCAGCACCCTGTGGAACCACCGTATGGCAGTGGTGACTATTAGATTGAGTCCCATTATTAACAACCACCGACTGAGATCTATCAGTGAGATGAGCTAGTGAACCCCTAAGTAGGGTCAGACACCCATATTATTTCTCAACAGCGAGAACAAAGTGGTGTGGTCGATGGAATCAAACGCCGCAGTAAGACAAGAAGGCAACAAAACAGTTGACTTGCGGGTCCATGCCAGATGGACGTGAACAGACTTGAGCAGAAGAGTTTCGGTGCTATGGTTCTGTTGAGTTTATTCGAGTTATTGCAAATAGTCAAGTGGAGGAAAGACGTCATTTGCAATGAGTTTTGAACCGTGCCAGGATAGTTTTATCAAGTACCTTTGAATCAAATGAGAGATTGCTAACAGGGCTGAATTGGCATGGTGCACTCAAACCATCCTCGTTAGGATGGGCGTAATAATTGCATGCTTCCAGTTTTCCGAGAAGACACCCAGCCGTATCGGAACTGGTAACAATTTTGGTATGAATGGCGCTACTGCGCTCAAACATTTCTCAACGAGTGATGGTGGAATGGGTCCGATGAACTGGTTTTGTTTCGAACTAGAGTTGATCGAATCTGACAATGTATCATTGACCCAGACTACAATGAAGGACGATAAATCGGTCACGCGATCAGGAAGTGCGGCGGACGTTTTCCTTTCATTGTCGGAAACGAATTACTTCAACCTGTTAACGAAAAAAAAATAGTTTGCCTCTTAGCGACATCTGTATCCGAGTCACCACCCGGATTACTTTTGCGGAGCAAAACAAAAACACACGGTTTTGAAAGGTAGTAACACAACTTCCTATGTCACCCCGGCAGGCAAAAAACCAAATCTGCATAGTACAATTCCTCAGCTCTGTTACACGCCATTCCTGTAATTGACCTTGGCACTCCTAAAACACACAAAATCGACCCCAGCACAACCAGATTGATTCCATTTCTTTTCCAGTTTTCGTTAAAGCAATTTTAAGCGAGCGTAGGTGAGCAGAATACCAATTAGATTCTGAACGCCACAAGGGTGTTTTGCGCCGGAGGGGGCAAAAGAATCAGGGTCCAGTCGTATTCGCATTCCTCATACAAAGTGACAATATCGTTTCACACGAATCAGGACGATCAAAGTCATCTTGAAAGAATGAAGTTCTGTGTGCTAGATCGGAACAATCAATCGATTGAAGAGGTCTGTAGGATATTGTTTTGATCAAGGAGGTGAGTAAGAATCCAACGTCGAATTGACACGGCGACGAAACGAAAGATATTGGCCACATTGGAAATGCCACTCCAAGAGGAATTCATTAGTCTTATAACAAGCAGTAAATCAAAATATTTCTCTATTCATGAACAGAAAATGAATAAATTCATAGCCCAGGACTGTGCATGGGCATCAGAAAATTGATTTCGCATCGAAGTTTGTCCGTGTTATTGATGGGAAGTTGAAGTCCCCCAGGATGATCACAGGGTAAGGCATGGTAGCAAATTCTCAGTGAGGTTACTGAACTCTGTGAGGAAATCACAACTGGGGCCAGGTGTTCCGAGACGGCGGAGGTCTGAGGACAACGAGGAGGCGAAGTCGCCAGCGTAGCAGTAGGCAGTTCCCACTCTGGAGCATTGGCAGCTCCGTCAGCACAATTATATTCTTATTTTATTATTATTTTATTATTATTATATAGTTATTATTATTAGTATTAATTATGATTATTATTATATTATTATATTATTATTATTATTATTATTATTATTTTATTATTATTAGATTAGTATGATTGCTATTATTATTAGATTCTTATTCTTAATTATATTATTATTATTATTATTATTATTTGAACATTATTTAAAGCGCAGAAATATAAAAATATCTAAACTGCGTGACCAAAACACCTACAGATATCCACTTAAAGCCCGATTGAAATAAACAGTCTTAACCTCACTGGATTCAAATCTGGAGAGAGTCCTCAACTCCGCGAGTTTAGCGGAGAGAATTTCAAAAACGTAGGGCCCACAGTATTCGAAACGCTTTTTGCCCATTCCGTCCTACACCTAGAGGGTTTGCAGAAGTTTACCTTAGTGTTTCGCACTAGGACAATAACGGGAAATCGTTTCCTCACGTTAGGATGGAGCGTACTTTAGATATTTAAAAAGATTTGTACCTGACAGGCAACCAGTTCAGAGAGAACAGGATAGATAAAAAATCAGGGATTGTTGCGATTAAGAGGTGCGGGACGATCCTAGCAGCATGAGTTGTGGAGGTGTGGGCTTTTGAAAGATTTGGTACACGATATACCATAAAGTATAAAATACAGTAGTCTAAGTGGACTAGGAATGAAGGCATGGATTAATACCATTGATCAAGGTACCCCCCCGGTTTATTGCCCGAATTAGCCCTCAGATGGAAGTAGCAGGTTTTGTTCTGACGTACTTAGTAAAGGACAGTTCGGAATCCCACTGGACACCAAAGGTTATTACAGAAGCCCACATTTGGATTTTGTCTTGCCGACGACAGGAGGTCAGGTTTTCGCATTTGCAAGATGTGATCTAAACCAAGATAATACGTTCAGGTTTTATCATCATTTATCCTAGGCAAATTGGTGGCAAGCCAACCACTCAATATCGTCAATTGCACTTTCAACTTTTGACACGCATTCCTTCACTGTTAACTCCAGGACGGAAAGTCCTATATACCTGCGTGCCATCAGCAAACTCTCACAGTGAACCTGCATGTGCCGAAATAATATCAAATATTCGGCGACAGATAAGACCAGAAAACATAAAGGCCAGCACAGCTACCTGTGGAACACCGTCTATGTCAGTGGTGACTATTAGATGACTCCCATTAACGACCACCGACTGAGATCTATCAGTGAAGATAGCTAGTGAACCACCCTAATATCTGGTTCAGGAAACCCATATTATTTCTCAAACAGCGAGAACCAAAGTGGTGTGGTCGATGGAATCAAACGCCCGCAGTAAGATCAAGAAGCCAAAACAGTGAATTTGATGGTCCTGCCCAGCATAGAGTCTGAACAGACTTGAGCAGAAGAGTTTCGGTGCTATGGTTCTGTTCGAGTATGTAAATAGTCAAGGTGGAAGTCATTGCAATGAGTTTTGAACCGTGCCAGGATAGTTTTATCAAGTACCTTTGAATCAATGAGAGATTTCAACAGGGCGTAATTGGCGCGGGTTCACTCTAACCATCCTTCTCTTTCGGCTGGGCGTATACTTGCATGCTTCCAGTTTTTCCGAAAGATCTAACCGTATTGGAACTGTTTAACACTTTTGGGTAAATGAATGTCGCTACTTACTGCGCTCAAACATTTCTCAACGAGTATGGTGGGAATGGGGTCAGATGAACTGGTTTTTGTTTGAACGATAGTTGATCAATCGACCATGTCATCCTTGCAGACTTTTCACTGACGGACGATAAATCGGTCACTGTCGGGAAGTGCGGAACGTTTCCTTTCATTGTCGAACGAATTTACTTCAACCCTTGTTAACCGAAAAACATAGTATTGCCTCTTAGCGACATCTGTATCCGAGTCACCACCCGATACTTTTTCGGAAGCAAAACAAACTCATACGGTTTGATAAGGTTAAACAAGCTTCCGCGTCTTGTACCCCCCGGCTGGCAAACAACCAATCTGCAATAGTACATTCCTCAGCCTCTGTTACAACGCTAATCCTGTAAATTGACCGTTGGCACGTCCTAAAACACACAAAATCGACCCCAGAACCAGATGATTTCCATTTATTTTTTCCAGTTTTTCAGTAAAGCAATTTTAAGCGAGCGTAGGTGAGCAGAATACCACTTAGATTTCTGAACGCACACGGGTGGTTTTGCTCCGACAGGGGCCCAGCTCAAGGGTCTTCGGAGTTCGCCTCAGCATAAAAAGTGACCATAAAATCTACTGCGGTCGTCGCGCGGCAGGGAGGCCCGCCGCGGATGCGACCAAAAGTCCAAGTTTACCCTGTACTCAGGACGATCAAATTCCATCTTGAAAAGAATGAATTTTCGTGTGCTAGATCGGAACAATCAATCGTGATTGAAGAGTCTGTAGATATTGTTATTGAAGTTCAGGAGGTGATTTAAAGGAATGCCAAAGTCTAATTGAACGCGAAACGATAGATATTGGGCCACAAAATTGAATAAAGCCCTCATAGATAATGTCATCATTCTTAACAAGCAGTAAATTCCAAAGATTCTCGATTTATGCCGGCAAAATTGATCCAATATCGTTTTATTAGGCACCAACGTGCATGGCATCAGAAAATTAGTTGCATCGAAGTTTCAGTTGTTATTGATGGAAAGTGGAAAGTCCCCCAGGATGATCACAGGGTCAGGCATTAAGGTATAGCAAAAATTCTCAGATGAGAGATTACTAACACTCTGTGAGGAATCACTAACTGTGGCCCGGTTGTCGAGACGGCAGGAGAACGTATGTAGACAATGAGGAGGCGAAAAGTCGCAGCGTTGCCCCCCAGTAGCAGTTCCACTCGAGCATTGGCAGCTCGTAAGAACATGATCCCTGAGTAATCTGACGGTCATATCAGATCGGTTTTGAGTAAATCCAGCCCATCCAGGCATGCTGTAGTACGTGGGCAAAATTTAATGGATAACCAAGGAGCAGCCAGCCACCAATGAGCATGTAGTGGTTGACATGGTAATAACCAGGTCTCTGTAAACACACACCACACTGAGTAAAAAAAAAAATCAAAAAAATCAACAAGTTGCAGCTTTTGTTGCCGATAGATTGGGCATTAAGGCAACCCCATTAGTTACCGCTCGGTTTTGATGGGAGTGGAACACGTGAAATGTATTAGGTTGGAATAATTGGAATTTGTCTACTAATCAACTTACGCCCCACCACACGTTTACACGAAGAACGAATTATTGATTTAGGCAATGAGCACCCGTTCGCTCGGCACAAAACAATTTAATTTGAATTTGGCTAGTCAGTTATCCTATGTAATTGCATTGAGGGTGATAGAGAGCAAATTGAAGAAGACTGTAAGTATAATAAGTCTCAGATTCATCGCGACCGCACGCGAGTAGAAACGGGGTATAATAGTAGTTCGGATAACTCAACGCGTTAGCAATTATGGTAAGTAACACGAATAGATAACACAAATCCATAGCATTTCCCCCGGAGGAAACTCGTCACAACACAGTTTGTCAGTCAGTTTTCAACAGGCAGTCGGCGGAGGCGGGTCGTTTTCTAAATTCGATACTTAAGCAGCGAACGTCTGGTAGCGTCAGGAGCGTCAATCTAACTATCAGCCGACGCAAAGATTGGTACTCATAGCCGGTATTCAGAGGCTAATTCAGCTGACGACGAGAGTTTTTCTCGTGACACGTCGGGTATGTTCGTCTCTACCAACATCACGCGGTTTGCGATCGCTGGAACCGGCAAGTTCAACACATCGGGAACGCACTTTTGCGATCCATATTAGTAAATTAGGGTGAAGTATAGAGGGAATAGGCAGCGGTTGCCTAAATTTGACGTTCCGGTAAACAAGATGTTCATTAGTGTCAATGAGTGAAGTTTCTGGTATTTGCATTACCAACATAAGTTGCATATTAACTGTGTATTTGAAGAAACTTCATGGGTTACCACATAGACATCATAGTGACTGTAGTTGAAATGTCTTTGGGACATAACTATATCCATGGTATTGCCACTGATAACTCTGAGAGCTTCCAATGTCTCATGTCGTGATAACATTCTTCTAGTTCGCCAGGTGTTCTAAGCTTTAGAACCAATGACTGCAAATGAAAAGTTTTATCATGCACATGGGGATAGCTATGAAACTTTCGAGTCGACAAATTGAAACACATGGTTTTTCACTAATAGCATCCAGAGGTAACATGGTTATTTTTTTTTTTACAGTTGTAACATGGTAAATAGTTCGTTTTCGGTTTATCTGTCTGTATCTTCCAGACATTCTACCTATATACTCACAGAAAGATGGTTTACATATAGCGAACAACAATCACACTGTCTTCATACATGTAACTTGAAAGCCTGGAACCACGATATTGGACTAGACAGTCTAGAGGAGAAAAGTTACGAACATGGACGTCCGGTTGGATATGGTATTTAACTGTCTAACCCACAATCGGATGAGTCAACGGAAAGCTTAAAAACAATGGACAAATCCGGAGGGAAACGACTTCCGCATGACCTGGTTCCCAGGTAGCGGCATGGAGGTTGCGGATGATGGTGAGACCAGCTCGTTCGACAAGTTCCCGTGGCGAAGGCTAGCAGAGACAGTCTTCACGGAACCGGGAAGATAAGAGTGTGAACTAAACAGGTCGAGGTCATGTAAACGGGGTGCTAGAAGCTGAACGGTGTCGGAATATGGTAAGAAGAGTTTGCTATGGGATAACATGGCCACTCTTCGAGGCATACGGAATGAAGCAGCCCACTAAGATCAGAACTGTTGTAAGCCAGACGGCATAGTAGGTTGTTTAGATATACATGCTAGGAGTGTATCGACTGGGTCAAGGCCCGGTGAAGGTTTTTTTTTGCAGAAGTAACACTCTGAACTTTTGTCAGTGCGATCATCACGGGTAGACCTATACGAAATCAGGCAATTGTCTCTCTAACGGCCCCTAATGTGCTAAATCAAAGGTACGGAGGCAACATTGCAAATCTCCCAACCCTTCGTTCGTCCCTGCTCCATCCCCCGAACGGAATGCCCAGTAGGGAAGGCAACATAGATACCCTGCAGACCGGACCGGGATTCGAACTCGAGTTCCCGAGTGGTGAGTCCACGCTTACCAAACTGTGATAGCACTCGTGCCTATGGTGGCTGAATCAACAGCATGACCTTGAAAGCAGATATAAGAAACCAAACAGATCTGCTATCACGATGTAAGCGGTAAACTTGGACCAACTATGTCCTGTGTATAAGAGGAGATTGTAAATGATTATTCAAGCTTTCAATTTCAACTTATTTTAACTTTGAAAACATACAATTCCTTTTTTAATGGTGGAACCTCATATTAGGTTGTGCACATACCTACTGTGTTGTGAGTTTATTGAAACTGGAAACGTACTAATATCATATATTGAACGAATCCGAATCACTGGTTGTGTCGATATTCTTGATGTAATTAACGCAAGTCAGTGGCACCATGACCTATATTTATTGAATTCGAACAAAGATTGATTTCAAATAAGTTCAAGAATTGTTTGACAGCATTCGATCTTGACATATTTAGATAGAAGGATGCCGAGGAACTGGGATCCACTATGAAACTATAATTTATTTATTAGCAATACCTGAGACATGCTACGCATTATCATTCTCTTTTTCTTCCTTTTATTTTCATCACATATGGCCGGGTAATAAGTCAGGATATCAACATGGGGAGACAGGAATGGTAGTCATTCTCACTCTTCGTTTTGTCCGAATAATAAATCAAACCATGTTCGGGCCGAGAAATCTTTGTGTAATTGGGAATGGCATTACAAGACAGGTGTAGTCTATCGATCACCGTATAGGCCATATGAATTTTGTTGGATAATTTGAACTTTTAAAAAGAAAAATATCCCCCTGCAGGGGCTTTCAATATCGGATCTGTTGAAAGTGTGGAAATGTGTATGATAGAGAGCTTTAAAACGTTCGGTAACGCTACTCGTCTATTTATCATTAGTCACGATATAACTATTAGATATACTAGCCATTCCAAGAGATAAATTGATCTAAATTCGTTCATCCTTACGGTAGGTCCTGTGGGATGGGTAGTTGCTGTTAAATGATATTGTTCAAACTATATAGATATTATTATTTAATACAATCTCGTCCAAAGAAAAACAGTACTGCAGGTAATTTTTGGAAATTCCCAAATTGAACGGAATGCGAATTTTGAAGGTGGTGGAAATGTGTATGATAGAGAGCTTTTAAATGTTCGTCACGCTATCGTTATTTATAATTTAGTCGATAACTATTAGATAGTATAGCCATTCCCGAAGCGATAATTGATCTAATATTCGTTCTCTTACGGTAGGTCCTGTGGGAGGGGGTGTTTTATAACTGAATTTCAAATATTTTATAGATATTATTTATTCGTAAGTACAATCTCTGGTCCAAAGATAACAGTTACTGTCAGGTAATTTTGAAATGCCAAATTGAACGGACTGCAAAAAGTTGAAAAATGAGCTCAACAGTGTCAATTAGTGAATCGTAGTGAAGGACTCAACTCTGGAGACAATTATTGGTATTTCTCGAAGTTATTACTCACACATATTGAATGCTCACTCGAATTATATAAAATGCTAATTACCTTAGATTACAGACGAGATTGAATTTACGAGACTAAACGTTGCATATGTCAAGAACTCAATCTCAGGTGAAAAACCACCGTTCTTATAAGAAGCTGGTTTAACGAACAGTAAAACATTATGCCGGTGGGGTTGGCAACACGGTGAATTCGCGAACATTGTCAGAGCTTGACAAGGCGGTGAGTGCCAGTCCTGACCCCATCCTGAACGCCATTCAACGTCCCATCCGTCGTGCATGCTGAAAAAAGCTTTTATCAGAAGCTTGTCGACCCTCATGAACGTTTAAAAAAACCACCAGTGCCAATGAGAAGAAGAAATCCTCCAATAAATGACCAGGCCGAGAGGCTTAGTGATTCCCTGACCCTTGACTCTATCAGGCTGGGCATTGTAGACTTAACATGTTTTATTCGATTTACATACTTAGAACTGCCACTACTATTCTTACAATTTCTTCTTACAGAAAATGAACCTTCAAGTTACACAGCCAAAACAATAGAGTTTTTGGGCCCTCATGGACGGCACATACGAATTCAGTTAAAAAGATTGTTTTTAGACTTGGACTCGAGTGACTTTTGGTAGCTTTGATGGTTCTGACCTCACGAATAAAATGAGTAAATTCGGCCCAAAATCGCACATTTTCCCCTTTTCATCCAAAACTGGCTCCTCATCAGAAAGAAAAATCACCACCAGGAGGGGTCGAGTTGTCATGTTTCCTAGCTAGGCATCACACACACATACACCACACAAACATTCAGACTGCCATACTGCATGAGTCCTGTGACTTCGTCAAGGGAATTAAGCTTGTCCCTACTATAATAATTTGGTTGGTCAATAATTGTTCCATATGCATGCGGCCATCCTACAGCTCCAGTATAGTTTTGTTAGACGAATGCTGACAAGTTTTACAAGTCGTTTGTAACCATTGACGCGTCCGATCCCACTTCTACTTTTAGGACTCTGACAGAACTCGAACACAACCTGGTCTACTTGATTATTTCCGTACGTGCAGTCTAACAAACCTCCTTAAGTGACCACTTTTCCTTTTTCTGCGAATGATCCTTTCGCAATACTACATTTTACATCCTTGAAGAAGTCTGTCTCTTATGTACTCGGGTGATCCGACATTTCAAGTCTAGATAATAGTCTCTGAAGAATCTGAAGTCTATATATTACTACGTTGTGGGTATGTCACCCTGAAAACCTGGATTTTACATTCGTTGGATCCCCGCGATGTCGGGAGAGGCGATGGAAGGCTATACTCAGTAAAAACCTATATTCTGGCTTCGCGATCTAAATCCCCAAAATTACACAGCTTCATATTCCAACCTGCTGCAACTTCATAGTACCATCTCGATACCTTCTGGTCAGGAGCAATTAAAATGAAATATTTCATGTTTTTTCCTCTTGATCGTCGCAGAATGACGAGATTCTCAGAATTTGATTACTTTGGAGAGTGAGCGTCGAGAGCATCAGTCGGAGTATCTCGACGTTCAAAGTGCCCTTCAATACGCACAAGTTCTCAGAAGAGATTCGCTGATCGCAGGAGAGGTTTCTCCTTGTATTTAATACGTCGCCATACGTTTTGTTTTATTAATTACGATGGCTCTCTAAACGGGTTTCTTGAATATTCCACTTCAAGGTGTATATTAGCAACCGCACACAAAAAGGGTAAATGGGTTCATCTGCCTAAAATGAAAACCTGAGATATGACTTATAGATCATCAATCGTCCTAAAACGCCTATCCCTACAATGTTTCAATGATTGGATCGCCTCCACCGACATAGAGATTCACATTATATAATTATGTCGTGTTCTTGTCGGGGATATGCAAACACCGACTAGTAGTTATCACTGCATAGCGGGTCTATACAGTGACAATTTAACCAAATGCTATATGAATTCAGTCAACTGCGCTCTATAGACTATGCAGTGTTCATTCTGAAATGGTCTGCGGCTCTGGCCTCAAACGTTACATTACTCTGACTACTATACTGCATACTGATTTTCACTCGCAATGTCCTTTCGCACGACAATTATTTTTAACAGAAGATACCCGGATAAGACCCTTGTTCTGTCTGACTATCATCATTTCATTTCAAACTGACTCGGGAAAAAAAAAAACAAGCTTTGTCTGACAGCAAAGCATCACATGGGCATGTCAGTCAAGATATAAGGAGGAACTAATAAGCTAATGTCCTTGAGGCTAAAGGATTTCGGAACATACATTTACAAACTATATCGAATAGATGGATAGGCATTAGGCGCGGTGTGGGATTTAGAAAACTGTCAGATGGCGCTAGTAAGGAATCCTGGAGAAAAACACTCCCTCTTGGAAAAAATAAATAAAAAACAAAAACACTCGCCAACATTCAGCAATCATTCATCGAAGCTAACCTCATATAAGGAGAGGTATGACTCATGTTCTCAAAAAGTTGTAGGGGTCGGACAAGCATCCAGCACTCATAACTTTGTTGTAATGGAGGAATGACAGTGAAGTTGGCAACACCGAAAAAAAATGCATTTGCCCATCAATCAGTATACAACAGCACAAAGAAAAGCCAAGTAACCCGGCCGCCGAGCATTTCACTAATCGAAATCACAGTCATCCTGGTTTTAAAATTTATAGGACTACAAGGGTCTTCAATTTCAAAATGGTCATCGACAAACTGAGGTATGAGAGTGAAGAGTGGCCCATCATCGGACTGAAAATGAAAATTACAATCGCCACAAAATTAGGAAATGGGGTGATTCCGTGGGTAGCTCTTTCACTTATTTGTGCTAGACAACCCTCAACCTTCCCCCCAAAAGGAGAGGAAAAAAAAACTTAAGAAAAAACAAACACAACAAACAAACGAAAGCGATAGTTGCACAGAATAAGTCGTATGCACTGAAAAAACAAAAAAAAAACGTTGGGGGGTGCCCAGGTCTACTTTCCAACGTATGCGGTTTGTAACCAAATCCATATAGTCAGGGGTCGATTGTGCTTGACGTTCCACGTAAATCTCCGTGTGTATGGGTGGGAGGCGCAAAGAGACAGGGTCATGTCTAAACTGCCCACTTCTCAAAGTAGTACTTTTTTTCTTCTAAAAATGGCAGAGGAGAGGAAGTTTTAACATTTCACTAAACAAAGCTACCCCCTTCGACCAACCGCTAACAAATCAGATTTTAGCTTTCTGAAGATGTTCTGTCAACGTAGTGTGAATGCGTTCATGTACAATCTCGATATTTTTACATTGGGCGGCGAACTTCTTAGGCATCTGGGTTATTATTTTCTCTGGGTTGTTGTTGCTTCGGGGTCTCTCATGAGGAGATTTTCCTTCAACTTTTTTTCATGAATTCAACTCCCAGTATTATCGGAAGGAGAACGCAATGTATGAAAGGAAATAATCGACAGATCGAGTTATTTCCGGAATTCGAGGCTCAATGTCGAGATTCACATGCAAATAACACACGTTAATGGTGCTCTAAACGCGCTTCAAATCCGAAATCAGTTCATCATGGTAGGAGCCAGTGTGGCAGAAGAAACAAAACTGGTAATATAGGTTACTATCCCTGGAACCGAAATAGCTCCACCACTGCCTGTAGTGAAGAACCGCACGTTCATGCTAAATAACTCCGAACAGAATTACGTTGCATTCGCTCACACGCGCGCGGTTGGGAGGGGTTGACACTTGCAAAGTAGCTCTCAGTCAAAGACTTGATCCTTGATATGCTGAGAATGGCAGGCACTTGACTGAGAATGCACTGTGGTTTGGTGAAAGGAGAAATCGGTTTTTTTTTTTGTGAAGAAAAATTTTGTTTAAAAGAGTGGCTTTCTTTTCACACACGTCGAGCGAGGCGTGACACGAACCTACTAATAACTGATGTATTATAGTGTGAGGAGACAAGCGACTGTCACGATTACTTTACAGCTCGTTATCACATGATTGCTTACTGAAGAGTCGTTATTAGTTGGTGGTGTACGATTGGTAGTTGTCAACATACTAAAACCAGGCCATGCGTGATTGGAATCATCAAGCAAGAAAGTAAACGTGAACATTTTGAAGGAACCCCTCAAAACCCAACAACAAAGCCGACCAATTGAAAAGACCCTTCTACATACATACAGAACATACATACATACATACATAAACATACATACATACATTAAATACATACTACATCCATACATACATTAACATACATACATACATACATCATACCTGATATGATCACCTGGCTGGCACCCGAGCGGTACGCCCGCACAGGGGCGCCGGGCAGCTAAATAATGGTAATAGGGTAATGAATATCACGAACACAGCACGTATATCATCGCATTGAATTAACAAAGTAATTATGTTATGTCTAGTTGCATGGCATTGGAACCGATTGATCCCATTTTACCGAATGTACCTATTAAGTGTTTTACTGAGAAAAGCTCACATGTTATGGTCGTGGATTATTTTTCACGAACTTGTTTTTGAACGGGACACAAAATCCCTTGGAAAATTTTTAAAAAAACATAATCCAATGTCAAGAGCGGGAAAGTTCATATTGCCATTCAGGGGAATTTAATAGTTTAATCAGTAGCAGAAGGATATGATTTTCTGTCATGTTGATAGGCAGAGAGACTGTTATGTATGTAAATGACTTCATCCACGTCATGGTATTCCGCTAGAGAATATGACCAGCCTTACAAATTCCGCACGCCGTATGCACCCATCGTTACAACGATCCTGTACCGGTCGGCTTCTCTTCAACTTTCCGTGTCATCCAAGGAAAGGCATAAAAAGTCGATCCAGGTTTCAAAGAAGTAGCCACAGAAGATGAACATGGCTCGCACTTGGTATCTGACTCAAATCGAATGATCGATTAGTCTGGCTGGTTAGCCCTGGCGTGACGCTCTACTTATCAAGGTTACGATGTAGGAACTAGTGAGGAGCCAGATTACAACAAAAAAATGCTACCTGCTTCCCAAAATTTATACTTGGGATATTGTGTTTCTATTCCCATAGATCTGTAATCCGAAAATATCTCCATTATGTTTTGTTTATTTATCAATGTTCCCGGGATTGAATAGCTGCATTGGCAGAAAGATCCATTCTAGGTAATCGAACCCGGTGAGTGACAAAGAACAGCTCTGGTGTGTCCCGGGGCAATCTTGAGTATTATTTTTCTCATGATATACTATCCGAGTCTATCCATGCCCACAACGTCAACTCTGCATATTGAACGAATTCTTCACCAGGTATACGTTCCAGAATACGCACTATCTTAAAATACTGGCAATTCCGGAATAGGTAAACCTTCACAAAATCATGTTGTTGGTTCTATCTCAGCCAATACAGGTTTAACCTAGCTTTTCTTCTATCATCGAAAGGCAAAACGAACATTCCACTTTTAGGATACATTTTTTTTCGGCTTGATGCTATATAACCCGGCCCTCATAATGGCCAAAAACTGACTTGGCTAAAAAGCACATTATGTGTTTCAGAGCATTTCAAAAATGCCACTTTTAAACCATCTCTTTCTCAACATCTGTTTGCACAGAACTGGTGACTTTTCCTGTTTTTCTCGTTAAAAGATAACCTAACCAGCTGTACAAATTATGGAATAGGAATGGCATTATGGGTATTATCTCCTACGTTCATTGGTGTCGACGTACAATCACAAAGAGGTGCGTCTGCCACCGGAACCATGTACGTCCGACACCAGGCAATTCATTACGATTTCTTTCATTGCAACAGTGCTGAAAATGTCTGTGCTGTGTGTATCACTGGGTGTTCACGGATTATATATAGACTACCTAATCTCTAAGAAGTTTATGCAACCAACAAATATATGGGATTGTTTTTTCTTATTTTGAAAACGTGATTCGTGCGCGTACGTCCGACACCAAGCCCTTAAGTGATCCCCCTGCCCCCCAAATAAGTCTGTGGATTAATTTCTGCAGAGGTGAACGTTTATAGTCAAGAGATCTACTGCAACAGAGAAAAAGGTTTTTCCTCAACAATCATCATCCACTGATCACCGTTTAAACTGCAAAATTGCTGAAATGTACGTCCGATTAAATGAATTGCCCTCCTTTTTTCAGCACTTCGGTGTGGATTTGGGAACGTTTTTTCTTACCTCCTCGGCATCTAAAGTGGTATTGTTCTAATGTGGCTGAATGGCTAAGGCGTAGACGTCTTTCAGAATGGAGTGTCCCACATGGCATCGGATAACAATTCTCTCTTCAGATATTCTGTGCTCTTTTCTCCCGTATTCGGTCAGGGCGGCAAGTGGAACATACTCTCAGTAGCGCCTTCCTAATGTTGTCTAATTACGGCTAGAGTCCATAGTCAGTTCTACACGTATGCGTGGGGTGTTCTCGTTTCTATTGAAAAAAATTTGTCTTGCCTTTTCAAAATGTGTCATCATTAGATTGAGTTGAACAACTATCGTTTCCTGTAGTAGTTGATTAAAGTTTCTTGATGTGGCGAAATTTGTGGGCTGATTCCATTAAAACCACTAGATGATATTCACTGCAATTACAGACCACAACTAGACATTGGTAGGCGGTTTGAACCGCCCACGTGTATATCTAACACCCCATGGTCAGAACCCCGTATACCCTTCACCAACCAAGTTTTGTGTAGTCCATGAAGTTACAAAAAAGTAGTGAATTATGCAAATTTGACCCACGATGACCTTGGAAATTACCTTTACTTTTTGTCAGTAACAAATTACCCCATCCACCAAGTTTTGTTTTTGGAGTTTTGGAAAATCGCATAACGATGCAAATTTGACCTCCGAATGACCTGAAATGACCTCCACATTTTTTCGCGGGATCAACTATGTCCATACCAACCAAGTTTCGTTCAAATATCCGAATAACTTGAAAAAGAGCGGCCCCCGCATTGCTTGATGCCCACTTTCGCCTCATCCTAGATTTCTCTAGGGCGGACTTTGTAGGCCGACCAGTTCAATCAATCGGATAAAGCATTAAAAAATTATTGCGCTAACACCTATTCCGGCCAGTTCCGGCAGCGGTGTAGCTTGGGACGGCGGCGACTACATACCCAAAACCATAATACATTATGATTGTTTTTTCCCTACATCTGGGTCACTTACAACTTACACCCGCTTCCTAAATTGTTTGAACTTCACAATGTCACAATTCAGCAGTTTTCCAGGCCGGTAACAAAACGTTGGTGCTATTGGAATATCGCTTCCCTCCCATTTTCATTCATTCAGTAGGTTAACACCGGCCCACTCTGCATATAATCCCCATAATCATGGTTTACTAGTGCAACAATTCTAGAATTTTGTGGGTTGGGGTCGTAGAATTTGCCCATGGTATTACCAGGAGGACAACAAGGCTAAAACATGTAAGTTGACACAAATATACCACAACAAGTGTTTTGATGTTCTGTTAAACCCGTTCACCTCTGACACAGTTGTAATGTTAACATTCTATTTGAGCTCTGTCATATATTTTTGGGGACTAAAATATTCTACATAGATCTGTTGCTTTGATTCCTTTTAAATATTAGACAGGGAAGCACTCCTCTCATCAGCAGAATAGCATAATGATACATGGGTAAATCAGTACTATGCAATTTATTTTAAAAGGTAACACTAAATTCTAGGAAAATCAATTTCAGATGAATAGAAGTGGAGATGTAATCCAATGCATATCATTGTATAATTGCATGATGAGAACTGACGAACCTAAAGCTGCTGAGTGGTTTCAGTTGCCCCTGATCTGGCTTATTTGCGCCGTAATAGTTCGGTGTGGTTCACCAGTCCGGAGATTGCAACTTCCAGACAGAGACGTTTTGAACACTGGCGAGCGACGTTTTCGCCTCCCGCGGTGGCACGTTACAATATCAGACGTCACAAGACTGATCTGCTATCAGAGCGCCCGTCCGGTGCAACTTGAAATTCGTCACTCACCATATAGTAACGACGTCGTAACTTGGGCTGGCATGCCGCGCAACTATAGGTAGCGGACCTAAAGAATTCCCCATTGACTCACATACCAAATTGCATCCGTTTTAGGGGTCCCCAAAACCTTATGGTGCCCTACTTGGAGGCCCCAAGTCAAACCATTTTTTGAACAGAGATGTGTTTTTCAACATGCACTAACAAATTACCATCACATCGACTGGATTACCGTTTTCGGCTAGAGGGACTTAGCAGACGACCTTCTCCTCAATCCTCTCAACGTTATTGTCTGAAGACCAATTTTGCTTCAAGTCTCCAGTAAAATGTAAAAATGAGTGAAAATCCTAAGAAAAGAAAAAAAAAATGAAGGCAAGACTAACAGAGATGGAGAAAGGAATTGGAAGCACACAGGCCAGAGGTACAGGAAGTAAATGAGGAGAGAAGGAGAAGAAAAAAACAGCCTAGGGAGGGCCCCATTCGAGCTGGAGAGAAGATATGGCCTTGTCAATGCAGATAACAGCCAGGAGGCGACGTGGGACGATATTCAGGCTAAAGCATTCCAGGTGTTATATCACAACGAATTTGAAATGTTGGCCGGAGGTTTAATTAATTCTGCAGCAGCAGGTCAGAAGATACAACGTGTTGGACCTATACTGGAAAAGTGCAAATATAGTTCTCCAAAGCTCTCACACTAAGACAGAGAATATGCAGATTTTTACAATATCCGGGTTTAACGTTTAAATATTAAGGCAGGAAGAACGAGCGTGTGAGAAGGGATGAACCGAGATGACACGTTAGCAGCGTTTCCTGTCAACAACCTGTCCCGTTACAGTAGTTGTTGAAATTGAGCAACAAAACAGG
Organism: Sclerodactyla briareus; assembly: GCA_026419785.1. Taxonomy (NCBI): domain Eukaryota; kingdom Metazoa; phylum Echinodermata; class Holothuroidea; order Dendrochirotida; family Sclerodactylidae; genus Sclerodactyla; species Sclerodactyla briareus. The sequence goes on from JAODTK010002532.1 coordinate 117,190, forward strand.
ACAATCAACACACGAATTCAATCAACATTCGAATTCCCGCCTCTTTTGAGTTCGAGAAAAATGTGCCTATGCAGTGATATTGCATGTTCATTTGACCGAAAACCCTCCTAAAAAGAGAATGAATTTCAGAATTAGAATTTTATGATCGAGTAGTTATCGATTGAAATTATTTCTAGCGAATATTGCTACAACTCACCGATCAATAATCGGGGATTCCGAACCCTGAAAGCGTAAGACAAAGCTCTTCCTTGTTAGCGCAGCCGCTTATCACACCTCAGCCAGCAGGAATACTTCGACTTCGCCGGCAACAACCGAGAAGCCAAACCATCTCTCAATTGCCATTGTAAAACTCATATAACATCTTCATGATTGCGATACACCCTATTAGTATTTTCATTGCGTCATTATTCCCTTTGCCATAAAACACTTCTTTGTACTTTGCTACGGCGGTGACCAGCGTCGAATGCGAAATGATATCGCCATTTCTATATGATCTCAGCACACATTAGTCAGTTGGTGGGACCCTGTTTCTAAAGACTTTTATCACCATTAGATGTGATAACCGCATATCCGCTCACTATTTATTGATACCATGTTAATTTACTTCTGCTACTCATCGAGTCTTCATATCGATCATCGATTATTATCTCTATTCATTGTGGTTGTCAGTTGTGAGAAATAAGCATGTTGTATTACATGCAGTCCCAATACTGCCACACTACATCACATCGCCCTTGATCTGTTCAGTGCTGAGGGTATGTGAGTACGCACCCATGATTCCGGCATACCCTAGGTGCCATGACAAATGGAACTATTGGTATACGTCGTCTTCTCTTTTTACTATGCTAATTGAGGCATTGAAGAAGAGAGGTATTTTAGTTTTGCGCAGGTTCATGCCGTGAGTTGTTACTCCTATGATTTAAAATAGTCAGCTGAGAAATGTTACTTGCGCACACCGAATATTCCCCACGTTGATGCATTCCGACAGATCCGACCATTATGGAACCAGCGAATCTGGGGCACTATTCTGTCATTTTATATGCACTGCACTTCAATAAAGAAGATGAACCTATGAGAGTGCTCACAATCACGTGCAATTGCAGGTAAAGCCGTAACAGTTTTTTCGACAATGTTCAAGGGACAGCCACTTAGTTTCACAACCAGTTTTTCAATAAACAGGGTATAAAACAGATATAAAGTTATAAGTCACGATAAAACGTGCCAACAGGATATAAAGTAAATTCACAATGAAACTTTTCCATTTCTCCGAACATAGGTTTCCTTTACGTTTATAGTGTATTTCACCACGAAGCGCAATACAATTTTATATGGTCTGACTGCGGTTGGTCGTGGTCAATGAGTCATACCGGCCGACTGAAAGGATAATATTCCCACGAGATGCTCATTCTACTGGACTAGTCACACAAGAGAAATAGGCCGAATCACGGATGCATCATGTCTTTCAATTCAATCATCAAAGTTTTTTGCCAGAGAAAACAAGAATAACAATTTAATGTTTGGCACGCTCTTTGATTTTTTATATCTAAGATCGCGACAGGAGAGTTATTTTTTACTAGGTACTGTTCTCTGTGCACGACTTCGTATGTCTTTTTCCAAAATATACGAAATGTACCGACGTATTCATTTCGTTGTGTGCTGAAAATGATGCGATAATTCCTTGTATGCAGTGGACACCCTAACTAACGCCGCTCTAAGCCTAAGAAATATGACCTTTTGCTATGCATGCAAGCATTTATTTCTGTTATAGGTTATATCATCCCTTTGACATAACCGAAGTAGCCTACATTCCTTCACAGCTTTCGAGCACTGTCATGTTTTACTCATTTTGAGGAATGTTTACTCAGGCTTGGTAAACAATTGCCCAAGTTGTATTGTACTCAACAATTTTATGTGTAAGTTAACTCTCAATATAATACTGCCCCAAAAACAATTTCAGTGTGTTACAGTGATGGGTGACGCCAGAACATGTCGAATGTCGTTATCGCTATAATATATCATAGGCTACGGTTCAATGGACACTTGTGAATGCGGGATGTAACCATTAAAGTCGGAAACACCAACATAAACGAGGCAAATGTTCGTAAAAGGTAAATGGTGTATAGAACTAATCATCCAAATAGTATGGTACAAGCACTGAGAAGGCACGGTTACCGCGCGTACCAACACGGCATCGATGCCGCGTCACGACCACGTGAAGCAATGCAATGTCCATGTACATGAACTCACCTCACCTCTCCCAGCTTCTCCCACTCAAGTGCTGTGGGGTCCCTGCCGCCCGGACCATCCTCCTCAAGTACACCTGTCGTAGGCGTCGTCCTCGTCAGCATTAATCCTCCCTATGTCTTCCCTCAGGCAGTCCATCCACCTCCTTGTCGGTCTACCTCTCGTCCGTTTTCCTGGTATGCCATCTTCATTACTCGCCTGCACACTTCTCTACTTCCCTCCTCTTCACATGGCCAAACCACGCGAGCCTCGCTTGCCTGCACCTCCCGCTCATCGTTCCACTCGCCAGCCGCCTCCGTACCTCTTCATTTCTCACTTTAGCCTTTCTCGTCAGCCCCAGGATCCATCTATTCATTTTCATATCTGCCACATCCAGCTTCGATTCTTGCCTCGCAGTCAGGGGAATTGTTTCCTCATTCAATATACATCGCTGGCTGCACCACAACTTTCTGGATCTTTTTCATTACCCGGTTTGGCACTTTCTTGTCGCATAATATGCCACTCCTCTTCTTCCAGTTATTCCAACCTGCTCGTGATCGTCTATTGACCTCACAGTCCACACCGCCCCTTCATGCTCAAATTCCTCCTCCTTGACGCTAACGCGCAAACCGATGGTCGAGCTCCGCTTATATAGTCGGTCGCAGCACCCCAATAAATGATTACGCCCAAACAAAAATCTAGCTACGCCATGAAATTAGGACGCCATATTTCCATATTTCCTGGACGCAGATCGTTTCTATTGGAATCTAGTTTTTCTCTCCTCATTCAAAAAGCGACCGAGAAGAGCTCAGTTGGATGTTCTTGTAGAGCGGGTGTTATTCGTCAATGCTACAGGCGATTCATCAAATATTTATCACGCGATCACAAGAATTCTGCGGGATAAGTGCGTTGTTTTATTGAGTGGTATCAGTAAAATCTTCAGGTAAATTTCCCTTATATTTGGCAACACTCCATATTCAGGAACGCATGATATAGAAGAATAGATCGTGAGAAATTTGTGAAATTTGATGATTGTGTCTCTATATAGGGATTACAATAGACGGCAGCCAATTAGTGTTCGCGATTTGATTTCCCGGTTATCAGGATGAAATGTCAGTGGAGTTGTAGGCTTCACTCGGGTGACATTCCACTTCACCTGGAAGTGACGGAACGGTCTCTATTAGGTCTAATTGCGGTTAATTGTTCATGGAAGCACTAAGTCATGAACATACATGACATAGGCAGTAACGAACTGAATGACATTTTAGCGGTAGTTGGAACGGTCGTCTCCATGATTCTCCCAATAAACTACCGGTAGTCCATTGCAAGCGCGAAAAGGTTGTAATAATAACAGCAAACTTCGTGCTGAAAATACAACTCATTGACTTAGGGCTGTCATACGGGTCTCCTCAGCTCCGCTTATATATGAACTTTTTTGTCAGTCGTTCAATAAATAAAACTGAACATTTTCTTCTGATAGTAGTTTCACCTGTCTTAGAGGTATATTGACTGGGGTGAGCATTGACAGTCACTCCTAGTTACCCCCAATTCATGATACGATCATTTCTTGAGCAAATGTTAAACCATCACCAGTAGTTACTGACGGCCATTGAGGGAACGCACAATCAGTACCTGATGCGAAAGGATAGTATAGACTGCAAAAAGAAGTTACCGATAGTGGCCTTTGAGGTATACGCTGTACAATGGTGAGTCGTATATGATAAGATGGCTGCTCCGTACAAGTAATCACGTATTCCTCTGTTCGGATGAGGAGTATAATGTTTTTTCACGAGAATTCTAAGAAAAACAAAACCCAAATCCCTGAAGGGCCTAGCAACTCAATACAAGTTACCCAACTTTCCGCATTCCGGAAAAAAATCCAATATTGAGGTTAATGCTGCCCCAAAACCAATAATTAGGGGTATAGGGCCATCGGGTTGCATACGGGTAATTACTTCTCAATAGTGTGTTGTGGTTCCCTAATAGGCTTGGTATGAATGATAACCGGAATAACAATGCACACTTGTCGATGCATGGAATGAGTCACCTGGATAGTAATAAGAATAATGACAGTTGACTCTAAAATATTATCATTACGATATTGCAATAATACCATCTGCATACAGGGCTCGGAACCCCGATTGAATAAGTGCTGAAAACTGACTGAAAACCATGATCACGATCGTCTGCAGTCGACGGTCACGACTAACCTGACCGTTACTACCACCAGCTCATCGACACCGGACACGCGGTCTGACAACATTAGCCAAGGATGTGGCGAAGTGAGGTAGTATTGAAGGAATCCAGTCTCCGTCCCAGTCCAACAGTGAGGGTCCACTCCCCCCCAAAAACGAACAAATAGTAGCATTACTAGAGTAGCAACAATAAAGTAGCACACTCAACATTTAGAGTGGAATTTCATTATGATACAGTATCACACTACAATGGGCGAGGATTCTCTCCAATGGAGTGACGACGGCAGATTGATCACTCAGCACATTTCGTGAGAGTGAGAATTCACTCTTTTGTTCTCAGATTGCACGCCCCATCATGCATGATAATCAGCCTGGAATGGAAGCACAATGGAGTTTGGTCTTTCTGCTCGAATGCTGCGACCGCCTCACGCATACCAGTGACTTAATGACTCCACATGCCAGGCGTTTACCTTTACTGCACTTTTGGCTTGTGCGCACGACAACCCGGCCCTACTTAATTTGACTAAGCCCCTTGCTAGGTTTGTTCGCCATATTGAGTTTTTTTTTTTTGCTCTCTAAAAGGCAAAATGTTGCGAACGAAATCGCTTGTGATTGCTCTATATAGGGATTCTAATAGACGACAGCCAATTAGTATTCGAGGTCTGATTTCCCAGTATCATGATGAAATGTCAGTGGAGTTGTAGGGTTTATTCGGGTGACATTCCACATCACCTGGAAGTGACGGAAGACTCTATTAGATCTAATTGCGGGTAATTTTTATGGACGCATCAGTCCATGAACAAGGCAAGTACGAACTGAAGATTTTTCGCGGTAGTTGAACTCGTCTCCACGATTCTCCCAATAGACTACGGTAGTCCATTGCAAGCAAAATGTTGTATTAATAACAGCAAACTTCGTATGAAAAAAAAAAAAAAACTCATTTGACTTATGGCTGTCATACGGGTATCCTCAGCTTCGCTTTTATATGAACTTTTTTGTCAGTCGTCAAAGAATAAAACTGAAACATTTTCTTCTGATAGTAGTTTCTCCTGTCACTACAAGTATATTGGCTGTAGATAGCATTGGCATATCCAGTTACCCCCAATTCATGATACGATAATTTCTTGAGTAAATGTTAAACCATCAACACTAGTTACTGACGGCCAGTCAGGGAAACACAATCCAGTAACTAATGATTGAAAGTGATAGAGTAGGACTGCAAAATTAGTTATCAATAATGCCGTTTGAGGTACACGCTGTGTGTAGTGAGGTCGAATCTGATGAGATAGCTGCTCCGTACAAGTAGTCAAGTGGATTCCTTAAAAAACTTAAATCACTGAAGGGCCTAGCAACTCAATACAAGTGAACCAAAATTTCTAAAAAATCCAATAATTGAGGTTAATGCTGCTTCAAAACCAATAAATAGGGACATAGGACCATCGGGTTGCATACGGGTAATTACTTCTCAATAGTATGTCTGTGGTTCCCTAATAGGCTTGGTATGAATGATAAACGGAATAACAATGAGGAGTAGGATTAGCTCAGTCGGTAGAGCTCCAGATGATGATCTGAAGATCGTGAGTTCGAATCCCACAAAGCCGGAGGGGCTTTTCCGCAGTGCTGTTAGACAAGGCATGTCTCCTCGATTGTCTCACGCTACCCACGTGTAAAAGTGGGGACCTGTGAGGAACCTGAGCACAATCGGCGCTGAGTTAGCTGCTGCCACATACTCTCCGAGTGTCGGAGTGCGTGCTGGTTCCAATGAGCAGGGGGTGATAATGTAAAAGCGCCTTAGACCGTTGCTCCTCAGGAGTTGTATAGGGCGCTATACAAATGTACTATCATTATAATGCACACTTGTCGATGCATGGAATGAGTCACCTGGATAAGTAATAAGAATAATGACAGTTGACTCTAAAATATTATATTACGATATGGCGGAAATACACTCTGATACAGGGTCGGAAACCACGATTGATAAGTGCTGAGGACCTGACTGAAAACGGTGATCACGTTCGTCTGCAGTCGACGGTCACGACTAACCTGACCGTTACTGTCACTACCACTCCCGACATCGGACACGCGGTCTTTACAACAGCAGCCAAGGATGCGGCGAAGTGAGGTAGTAATAGAGGAATCCAGTCTCCGAACCAGTCCAACATGAGGTTCCCCCCCCCCCCCCCAGAAAAAAAACGAACAAAGAGTAGCATTTCTAGAGTAGACATTGAAGTGAGCAACACTCACCTTAGAGTGGAATTTTTCCTTTATGATAAAGAAAGTATCACTCTACAATGGGCGAGGATTCTCTCCATTGGAGTAAAATAATGTCCTAAATGGAGTGACGACAGCAGAGTGATCCACTCAGCACATTCCATGAGAGTGAAAATTCACTCTTTTGTTCTCAGATTGCACGTCTCATCAGCATGAAAAATAATAGCCGATTGAAGCACAATGGAGTTTGGTCTTTCTGCTCGAATGCCGCGACCGCCTCACGTCACTATCCAGTGACTTAATGACTCCACATGCCAGCGTTACACCCCAGGCTCGCATGAGTATTAAAACCCCTTGGCATGACACGGGACACAGCCAAAAAGAACACTGCAGATGTGGGAAAAAGACTGAGTACCTCCCCTCCCGGCAAAACGAAATAACGACTGAAACGACTCTTCACAACTGATCAAAGTACTACCAAAGTGTCTAAGACTGATCTTAGCCTCATCCCTAACGAATCAACCTCTCGACAAGAGCGTCCAGCAGAAAGTCCATGAGCTAAAAAACCATCGCTACCGCAGACGAAACCTCCCTGACACTGCTACTCGACCCTCTCCATATCTGGCCGAACAGCGCTGCTGCGAAAGAGTAGCCGTGCACTCATCTGCTCGTATCCGAGACAACGAAGAATAAATCAGAGTTAGCAAACTTTACAGCACGCTTAAGTTCCAGTTGACAGGGGGATATCTGGTGTACGAGACTGGTCGACAAGCAAGGACGCTCGAAAAGGATGATTCTTTCAACCAGTCTGGTTACCGTTTTTCTTTCGATCGTCGTTGATTTCATGTGAGTTCATGTGTCTAGTTACCAGAGCTGAACGAAACCCATGACGACTACCACATGTCGTTGTTGCTATGATTGATCAAATCGTAGGTAAAAAAACTCGGCATCCCAGCAAAACGAAGAACATTACATCAATGTGAACTGCTACGCGTTGCAAGGACTATAGGCTAGGTGTTAAAATAAACAGCCGCCGGATGCACTCGACTAATCGCGTTTGCAATCGTGATATCGGGTACTTCGTGGCAATTATTGTAATTAATGCAAGACACAGATACTATTGATATTGACCTTAATGTTGTAACTATTGTCTTATAAATTTGTGTCATAAATTTATAACACGATAACTCGACCCCATCTGGATGGATGGAGATTCTACTTACTTGTGGGTTCCCCATGATGAACAAATGGTCCATATTGTTTTGGGTTAAGTCAAATTTCATCTGCGATCGAGAGAGAGGTTAAATTCAGGATAAGTCCAGAATGTTCGGCCCGACGAGCTGAATAGGGTTACAACTTTCTCATGTATATGCGGTACCATAGCAATTGTTTCTGTGTGGAGTGTAAGTCATGTTTGGTAGCAAATGAGAAAATTACGAGATTCTTTTGAATTGACCAATTTTACTTGTGAGCACGATAACTCGACCCTATTTCAATTGAATAAGCTCATACTTGCTAGGTTTGTTCGCCATATTTATTTATTTTTTATTTATTTATTTATTTATTTATTATTTATTATTTATTTATTTAATTTATTTATTTATTTATTATTTATTTATTTATTTATTTATTATTTATTTATTTATTTATTATTTATTTATTTATTATTTATTTATTTATTTATTTATTATTTATTTATTTATTTATTTATTTATTTATTATTTATTTATTTATTATTTATTTATTTATTTATTATTTATTTATTTATTTATTATTTATTTATTTATTATTTATTTATTTATTATTTATTTATTTATTTATTTATTTATTATTTATTTATTTATTATTTATTTATTTATTTATTTATTTATTATTTATTTATTTATTATTTATTTATTTATTTATTATTTATTTATTTATTTATTTATTTATTTATTATTTATTTATTTATTTATTATTTATTTATTTATTATTTATTTATTTATTTATTTATTTATTTATTATTTATTTATTTATTATTTATTTATTTATTTATTATTTATTTATTTATTATTTATTTATTTATTTATTATTTATTTATTTATTATTTATTTATTTATTATTTATTTATTTATTTATTTATTATTTATTTATTTATTTATTTATTTATTATTTATTTATTTATTTATTATTTATTTATTTATTATTTATTTATTTATTATTTATTTATTTATTTATTATTTATTTATTTATTTATTATTTATTTATTTATTTATTATTTATTTATTTATTTATTTATTTATTATTTATTTATTTATTATTTATTTATTTATTATTTATTTATTTATTATTTATTTATTTATTATTTATTTATTTATTTATTATTTATTTATTTATTTATTTATTTATTATTTATTTATTTATTATTTATTTATTTATTTATTTATTTATTATTTATTTATTTATTTATTTATTATTTATTTATTTATTATTTATTTATTTATTATTTATGTCGTTTTCTTGGTTTGACGATGCGGAAAAGATAAGTCTGCACCGTTCGTGATTAGAATTCAACTCATGCAACCTCACGTTTTAATGGCCGAAAGAGTGGAATGGGAAGATAGAATTCTACGGAACTCACAGAAATTCGCCGAGAAAACGCCATGGTTTATGAGAGGAATCCTCAGAACGTGTGCTATATTGGATAGCGCTGCCAACCGAGGTTTGTAAACCAGGCCATGATCGAAATTTGATTTATTCGGGAGGCGAGGTCGAGAGTATCAAGCGATAACACCAGGAAGCCGTCGGATACTTCAACAGTTCTTCTCAGGAGAGATTTATCGACAATCTAGAGTAGTTTAATTTAGTCAAAACTTGTAGGGCAACATCCTATGTCTATCATATGAACTTGCGATTAACAACAGAGAGGGCAACGGATGATTACCTTGATAGATTACGTTCAACAGTATCTCACACTTCACGTTGCAATAGTCGTATTTGTAAACTTGTTTATTGCAACGGCAGCTCGATCATCAATTGCAAAAGTCATAATAAGAACGCGTGTATTCGGAAGATAGCTGCTATAGACAGTTCAACCTTGCTAACGACATTCCTCCTATCCTCATGACATCACACATTAAAAGCTGCGCACGGACTGCGAATTTTCTGGCAACTCACAAAGGCATCCATAAGCAATTACTTGATGATATACGGTATATACACCACAACTCGTCCATTCAAGATTTAGAATGATTGAATGTTGATCATCGCTGTAAGCGCTTACTACATGCTTGTTCACGTAGGATGTATGTATGTATGGATGTATGGATGTATGGATGTATGTTGTAGTATGTATGTATGTATGTATGTATGTATTATGTATGTATGTATGTTATGTATGTATACAATGACCCACTCTTGCGGGAATAACCTTACAATCACGATGGATGAAGTCTGCGAATGGAAAAAGAACACAGATGAAAACGTTTTAGCAAACAAATCCGGCGATATCTTCCTCATGTTGTTATAAGTCACATTCATAAAACCTTTATTGGTTTCCTGCATTCTCATTGGTCAAAAAGTTCATTCGAGACAGTTCGAATCGACAGTCGAACCCCTCTATTTTGCATAGAGAAAATTGGGAGAATTTATGCTTATCTGGAATCTGATTGTTAGCTAGGTGGGCAGCCATAGTACCATGCTGCAAGCCGCACACAAGTGAACTTGAAAACATATTTCAGCCTTTGTTTTGGATATTGCTATGGTGAGACATTGTGTAGTCACAGTATCGTTCATTACTTGTTAATCACAGTCTACATAGCGCGGCGCGCACACAACCACTCTACGTTGTAAACAAAATGATAGCCGCGCGCTGAACTAGTTGTGTGTACAGTGCCCCGCATAATACACGTACACAACCCAGCCAGCCGCTCAAAAAATTACGAGGCTATACCAACGCTCATCGCTCGAAATTTTAGGCCCTAACACACGCATATACTACGCAACTAACCTAGTACGATGATTAAAATATATTCCGGATAATCAAACAAATAGTTTGTGGCAGGGCAAAGCACTCAAATGGTAGTAAGTAGTCATCGCAAATACGGCTCTCTAAATGTGTCCGGGGGTCACGAACCTGAGTAGGTGATACAGTGCTCTCACGTTACCAAACAGTAGCTACAAAGACACAGCTCGTCGGTTTCGAAGTGCGTAAACTTTGAAAAAATCATGAAAAATACATCACCTTTATCCGCAGAGGTTACCTGTTTGTCTTGGATATCCAACTGAGAGATGTCCAAAACATTTGGTGTCACAGATCGGTTGTCTTCTAAAATGTGCTAAAGCTGCACGTCGGGTTCAAGTTTCTTCGGGTCCAGTAAGTAGTTCAGTTCTAAGTGTTAGCGCAAGCATAAACAGTTCAGAAACTGCATGCAGTGGAGTACGCTGTATGATGTGTAACTATGCCGAGACACTTCTAGCTCTGATCGTTTAGGTACTCTGATTATGTAATTCGCCTTTATGATGTCACTGACCGATGAGGAGAACTCATCCTTGCATATGTTGTTCGCCATATTATTATTTATTTATTTATTTATTATTTATTGATTTATTTATTTATAGTATTTATTTATTTTTTATGTATTTATTTTAAACATGATCATAGTGTTATCATCCAATTTATTCATCTATTCATTGATTTGTTTATTCGCCAGATCTGCGTTTTCCGCAGCACGGAGAAACGTTCATATGGTTTGGAATTATGAAGTATGGTAATTGCAGTTAATTGCCTATTATGCTTCGTTGAAGTGACAGATATGTGCCATAGTCAACTGACAGTTGCGTTCACTTTTGTTCAGGCATCCTGTCAAAACGGCCTTTGGGGAACTATCGCTTACAGACTGGATGGATAGGATGGAATAATAGGTCGATAGATGAATGACAAACACGATACCACCTGTTACTCTATTATCTCATCGTTTTACCAGATGATCTATTGTATAGTCAGTTTTTTTCATTTCGCCTATAATTCACTGTGCCGGCCGCTTGACAAGGGTTTCTATGTTACCCATTGTAATTGCGTGATGGGCTCTATTGAGGTATACCTTTGGTGTGGTGCTAAATGGGTGTTGGGGTATTCCCGCAAGACGTGCACTTGAGATGTTTTCCGTTAGCGTTTGTGCGTGTGTGTACTTTTGTCATGTCCGTCCGATTGTGACGGGTATTTTGCAGATTCTACAATTTCCGAATGATGAAATTGTCGGATTTTACCCATGTTTTAAATTCACGAAGCACACATTTTCTCCACAAAATTAACCTTTTTTTTTAATTTATAATTCAGGGAGGAAACTCGACATTAGTTGTTTGTGCTGATTTTCCATTATACTCCTCTGATATAAATTGTGATACAATACCGATTGTTTTAAAATTCTTTCCTCAACGTATTTTTGTTTTACACAACGTAATCTAGTCTGATTGTGTTGGATATTATGTATACCCTAGTGTTCACAGGAATCTGAGGTTGGCTACTATAGTTTTCTATACTCCAAAAATGCGACAATTTTAACGCATCACGACATATAAGTTTCTACAACACACTTGTATCGAGCATTCTATGCACTATCGGCGTCCAGTTGGGTCGTATAGAGACTATTTTCGAGGTAAAAACATTACTGATGTCGTTTCTTGGTTTGACGTGGCTGAAAGCTACGTCTGCACCGTTCGTGAATAGAAATCATACTCATGCACCTCACGTTTAATTGGCGAATGAGGAATGGGAAGATTAGAATTCGAACGGACCTCACAGACGTTCGCCAGAGAAACGCCATGGTTTATGAGAGGATCCTCAGAATATTGGTGCTTATATGGTAGCCTGCCCACCGTATGTGTACCCAAGGCCCTGATCGAAATTTGATTTATTCGGGAGGCGAGCGTCGAGGTATCAACGCTAACACCAGCGAAGCCGTCGGCTACTTCACAGTCTATCTCAGGAGGATTTATCGACCACTCAGATAGTTTCTAATTTATTCACAACTTTCATGTCAACATCCTAGTTCTATCATATAGACTGTGCGATTAGAATCAGAGATGCAACGGAGGATTACCTGATAGATTAAAGTTCAACATTCTCATCCCCACTTCACGTGCAAATAGTCGTTATTTATGTAATAATTGTTTATTGGCAACGCAGCTCGATTCATCAATTGGCAAAGTCATAATAAGAACGGCGTGTAATTCGGAAGATAGCTGCTATATTACAATTTCACCTTGCTAAACGACATCCTCCTATCTTCATGACATCCACCTTAAAAAACTGCGCACGGACTGCGAATTTCTTGGCAACTCACAAAGGCAATCCATAGTCAAATACGTGCATGATTACGGTATACCCCACCAACTCGTCATTCAAGATTGAGAATGATGAAATGTTTGTCAATCGCTGTAATCGCTTACTACATGCTTGTTTGCACGTATGTATGTATGTATGTAATGGTATGTAGTAGTATGTAGTATGTATTATGTATGTTGTATTTTATGGATGTATGTATGTATGTATGTATGGATTTAATGTATTTGTTGTATGTATGATGTATGTATGTATACTGATACCCCTCTTGCGGGAATACCTTACAATCACGATGGATGAAGCCTGTAACAAGAATGGAAAGAAACCTAAGAAACGTTAGCAACAAATCTCGAGATATCTTCTCATGTTGTTACTGTCACATTCATAATACCTTTATTGGTTTTCCTGCATTCTGATTGGTCAACCAGTTCATTCGAGACCATGTTCTAACGCCCATTCGAACCCTCTCTATTTTGCATAGAGAAAATGGGAGAATTTATGATTTCTGGAATCTGATTGTTTAGCTGGTGGGCCCCATGTTTTTACCATGTGCAAGCCAGCACCACAAAGTGAACTCGAAAAACTACTCAGCCTTTGTTTTTGATAGGTGCTATGGTGATACATTGTGTAGTCACAGTATCCTTCATTCCTTTGATACATCACATCCTACATAGCGCGGCCGCACACTAACACTTCGTGTAAACAAAATGATACCCGCGCTTGTACTAGTTGTGTCGTTGTACCGTCCGCATATATACACGTACACAACCCAGCCATCCTGGCTCAAAAAATACGAGGCATAACCACGCTCATCTCTCAAATTTAGGCCTACCACCACGCAATACTACGCAACACCTTTCACATGTTAAAATTATTATTCCGGATAAGCAAACAATAGTTTTGGCACGGCAAATCACTCAAATTGTATCAATAGTCCCTTCGAACTACGGCTAATGTTTGCGCGGGTCACTGACCTGCGTTAGGTGCATACAGTTTGCTTCTCAACGTTACAACAACAGTTAGGCTACACCAGGACAACAGCCGTCGTTCGAAGTGAGTAAACTTTGAAAATCAGGAAAAAGACATCACCTTTATCCATCGAGGTTAACCGTTATGTCTGGAATAATCCACCTGAGAGATTGTCCAACAACATTTTGGTGTATCATTGATCGGTGTCTTCTAAATTGAGATAAAGCTGCACGTGGGTTCAAGGTTCTTCTTCCGAGAGTCCAGTACATTGTTCAGTTCTAATTGTAGCGCAGCATAAACCGTTTTCAAACTGCATGCAGTTGATTAACGCGCTGTATGTTGTGTAACATGCCGAGACACTCTAGTCTCCGATGCGTTTTATTATGTTACCTGATTATGGATACTTCGCCATTATGAGGTCACGACCCGATTTAGAGAAATGTTTAATTGAACAACTAAATTGAACTTGAACGTCCATTTTTCGAGTTCTTTTTATACTTTTCGAGTTGTATTTATGAATTGGGATAAAATCGAGGGTGCCTCGGTCTTTTGTTGCATTTAAAGACCTCTGAGACGTCATCGTTAAGGCAAAACCCTCGCCTTCGGCTCAGGGGTTGCACAACCTCCACGATGACGTCATCATCGTCTTAAATGCCACAAGAGACCTCGGCCCCCTCGTAATTTACCCTAACTTGGAACTTTTCACATACCTCACGATAACCTCGTACTTAAGGAATTAATCTGTACTGATTCCACGGAGTATGGGTCACTGCTACTTTATTAACTCATAGGCCATACAGTCAAAGCCTGTGGAATTGTGAAGGATTTGAAAACTCTGACAATCTATAAAATTAGCCAACTTGGCATCCCCCTATACAGGCTCCACCACGGCATGTTCCCCGAATCGTTCTGGTGACTTCACCCCATTACAATTCTAGATATCAATAATACAAAACCTGCTATTCGCATTCTATGAATTGAACTATATTATACATGTCAAAGACATGTTCATTGGCATTCCCAAATCCGAAATGTTGGATTTTCATCAGTGGAACTCGTGGAAAATCGCCACTATATCCTCGTTTAAGGGGAAACCTGAAATATCACCTGTTGCAACATTAATTCTTCTACAAACTAAACTAACTTTGATGATAGCTCAATCATGCATGAGTATGACTCTCGGTGGTTGTATGTATGCGCGTGTTTATTTTGAAGCTATGTATGTATGAGGTAGCAGGACTAGAGCAGTATTCGCTTTCTTCTGGTTCTATTTCTTTGCAATATGTTAAACGATTATATGTATATATTTCTGTAAACAATCGGCAAGGAAAGTAGTAATAACTTGAAACTCGAAGCTCGAAATAGAAAACGGAGACTCTCAGTTGTACAGAATACCGCCAGCAATTATTTCTAGAGTCAGCCTCTTGACCATACGTCACCCTCTGATCACAATTAAAATTGGTGCCCATATTCCTCCCGGATCATCACCAATTTACTTACAGAGGCTCGTCAGTATTTACCAGCCGCGCCGTACACGTCTATCTTCATGTGTCCATTCTCAGTTTTTCAACACCCACAAACCGGTTTGGCACCAAGCTTTTTGTCTCGATCGCAATGTCCACAGTGATATATGAACATGTGGTAATTAATTTATTAGTTTTTATTGGGAATTTCTGCAGAGTTCATCATGTGCATGGTCTTTTTGAAGAATTTCTCAGGCCTTGTGTATCTGTTCATATATGCCCACAATTGGTACAGCGTTAGGAAGATCGAATGGATACGCTGATCTTAACTCCAGCAATGACAATGCGCCCATAAAATATTAGGCGCGCGGAGCTCGCCGAACGTTGAAAAGTTTGAATATAGGAATGTTTTCGCTCTAGAAAAGTTTGCAAATATTCATACTGTCCGGGCACATGCCTTCGTCGGGGTGTGTGAATTTTTACGGATCCACTCGGACTCCCGACATATTATAGCAACTATTGGAAAATATGTAAATGAAAAAATCCATGAACTAGCCTTTTAGCCGACTGACGGGCCAAATGAATATTTACTCCGATAATCTATACATGTTTCTCCACTTTTTGTAGCGGTCAAAAGTAGTCTACATTTCGTTAAATTCTGACGGTCTGGAAATTTGCGTGTATGCGATTTTGACCTCGGAAATACGAAGATAATGACTGGTTGTTTGCTTTTTATGTATTTTTTTATGTATTTGATTGGTATTGCTGAGATCTTGACAAACTAGTGGGAGAATTCTATGCAAATTGAGGACCTATAGCTAGGTAACGAGTTGCGGTCCATCAGCACCGGGCGTTTTTTTCCAGAAGTGGCTGTACTTCATTTCGACTGGCGATGTTCCTGCTTAGGTTCCTGGTCCTGCTGTTGAGCAGTGGGCTTGGTAATTTCGGGGGGTTGTTTCGGGGGCACTTGCAATAGGTTCTCTTCGCTGTGAGCATTCGCGTCGAACACCCTCCGCTCCTCCAGGTTTCTGAAAGGGGTCGGTCCCTGGAGTTCCACTGATCTCCGTCGGAGGGGACTAAAATGGCGGTCCGGGAGCAGGATTGGTGTCACTTCCTGCCTCGCTCTCATCTGAGCACTAGTCGAGAAGAGAAGCGAGTTGTCGCCGGTGCTCATCCACGATCAAAAATTCGGTTAGGGTTCCACGATGAGTTAAATTGGCTTCCTGACCCGTAGCAATCAAATCAAATTCTCACTTCGTGTCACTTTGTTTGAATTTATGGCAGCCATGTTGGCCTCCTTAGTTTATCAAACTCATTAAAAACACGAAAATATCCTGTTTGCATTATATACCATGAGTGATATATATGAGTTATATATATCTATGTCTGAAACGTCTGTCACTATGTTCAACTGGTATGAGCCATCTCCCTAAATTTTGTTATGTCTCACCGCCACGGCTCCGTATTTTTAGTATAAGTTCTAACAGCTATATTGGGCGCCATCTTGGTTCTGAGACATGCTAACGGCCTTCTTGTGTGTGCATAACGTAAAATATATGAATCACATTTTGTTAAACTCCCATCCTTGTTTTTCGACTGATCTGCGCCTTTTCCTAATTTCACCATGTCTGGCAGCCATTTTGGACCCCATTTTGAGAAAAACATCGACTTTCCCCATCTTGCATGGGCGGCATCTTTTTTTCTGAAGAACTTGACAGCCCCCTTTTGGCCACTCATCTGTTGAAAACGGATTCTTTACAATTTTTTTTCGCAGATTGTTAAAAAAATCATCTAATTTTAGGTTCTTTATGTAGGTATTCCAACCGTGCAAGTGGAGATGGAGACCCTCGAACTGGTCATTCTGTGAAACTATGAGAAACGTAGGATACTGTCACTTTTGACGAATTTGAGGAATCTATGACATCATGGAGGGAAACGATGCAAAGACTGCCCATAGACCTCACAAAGTAAATGCGCATTTTTTCTCCATGATAACAGAAGACTGAAAAAGGTGCTGACTTGGAAATTGATGAGATTATACTTTGATAGTTGAACGCATTTGATTGGATCCATTCATAGTTGTTTGTTACAGTTTTCAAATCCAAAGAATAAAAGAAACATCGAAAAAAGCCCCTGCATAAAAGGTTTACCATGGTCCCCGCAAGAGGAGTATTGATCCCGTTTCTCATGGTAGAATGTTCAAAACTCTTCGCTCGTGATGTTGTCTCTGTGCATACCCATGCTTGTATATTTTAATAGGTAACGTCCGTTCCATAGGCGGCGAGAGCTTGGTTGATTAAGTGGGGAGATGACAGTTCACAGAAGATTTATTGTCTTTCTTTCATAACAGTAACCATCAATACCCACCACCCCCTGCAACATTATGATCATGATTCCGAGTGAAATGTGCGTGAAATTTCTATTAGAGAACGAAGAACATTTACAGGATTGACCTCATCAATTACGGCATGATGGGATGTATTTAGCTCCGGCATACAACACCCAAAAACAAACTTCGAAGGTTTAAACTCGTATGAACGTCGAGTATGGCCCGACACATTCAAGTTTTACTTCGCAGTTATATTGGCAGATCTTGCTGCTGATAATGAATATAAATATCTAATCGCTGAAAAGAAAATCATAGTCGAGAGGGAGGACACGAAGGTTATCAGGTGATTTACTTAGTTTGGGGCTGTTGAATGTGGAGTGGAAGATTTGACCATGCTTGTCATCGAGGGAGAATGGAGAATGACTAAAGCAGGACAAGGCTACTATTCAGGAAAGAAAACAAACGAATGTTGACAGTGATGCGAGGAGTGACTGCTGTTGGCGAGTTCAGATAGAAACACTGGACTTGGAACAAAATCAACGTTGTTGGGAGTCGATGTCATTCGCCCATGTGGATGAATGAAAAAATTGCAAATCATGATGACAGCGTAGACCGTGGATCAGATATTATGCAAACGTGAAGCGGAAAGGATAAAAATTTATGCAAACGTTTAGCACGGCTAGGAGGACATATGCTACATATACTGACACGTCGTAGTTTAAATTTTGTGTTATCTGAAAAGTCGACGAAAAGACGAATAAAACCACCAATCTACTTTACGGGAATAAGTAGGCATACAGTGAAAAAGTTAAAGTTTAAGTTGCCTTAGTATTTCCCGTGGAAGTGACAATTCTGTTGAGGCATAATTGTGACTCTCTCGCAGTTATGGCGGCAACACCGGTTTGAGGTGAGCCGTGAACTAAACATATGACCTCTTTGCCACTTTTGGGCTGAGTATACTAGTTAGGCTAGTATCATTTTAGTGTAGCCCGACGAAAACGAGCAAATTGGTCTCGCACTACAAGCAAGTTTCAGTACCAGGCAAAAGTGGAACCACTGGGAGCAGTGAGTGCGCCCTATGTTCTGTATTAGAATGTGTATCAAGGACATTGAGACCATGGATAACACACAATAAGCCAAAATTGACGAAGTAGACAGACCTTCTTGATTGGTCATACCTCACTACTATCGATCTTCAAAAATTTTTGACACTAGTCACAGTGTTGTTAGATCACTAATGGTTCTCTCAACTGTACAGACAACTCTGGAGGAGATATTGTAGGCCTTACAATAGTCATTTATGGCATTTATTACCAAGTAGCCCTCTATTCTCTTATTTAGCCTGAAATTTGAAACAAAACTGTGTGGAAAAGTAAAAAAGTTGAGTGTTACCGCCCCTCAACTCGAGTAACTCGAGTCGCCCAAGTCGCCCAAAAATGATGATAGATACGGTTAATTCTACGAAAACATGACACTGTATCACATGGGGTTTATCATGTATAATGTAATGTGAATTTCGGATTTCATTGCTGTTGATGCGGATGAGACCATTACCAACGATTTCACGCAGCCGAGCAAAAATATGGTGTCCGAGTGTCCGAATAAAAAAAGAGAAGAGAAGTCGTCCACATAAAATAGAACGAGTTCTGGGTTGGCAAAATTAAGGCATGTACCAATACGAAATTGATATACATACGATATGTAAGGATGAGGTTGCTGTATATAAATTTATGGCCACCGCAACAAAACAAAAACAAACCATCCATATGGCATCCCAAGTACATCTACACCTAGGGGAACTGCGCCGATGGTCATTCTGATTTTATTTTGTAACGCTAAACCTAATTCGATCCTCATTCTAAAAACGTCAACGATCGATGCTTTCCCACACAATAGCCAATCAGGAAACAGCTTAGGCCCAGGCGTGCATAGCGAAGGTGGGGGAAGAATCATTCTACATAGTAATCGGTAGTAGTGTCTCTAAACTCATTCCGTGGCCCAATTATGTAGCTCTTGTGTAAAGAGGTAGGTAGTGTCATGTGGATACTTAGCCCAATCAATTGGCGAAATTCAGGTGGCGAAACCGGACGCGATCATGAATCTGTGATTCTCTAGTAATACCGAAACTTACCTAAGTGATCAGTAAACAATAATGGGTTGTTGTGTGTGTATTGCTTTGATAAAAAGAGGACTAATCACGTAACAAGACCAACCCGTTTTCAATCCAACGTAGAATAGGGGAAAGGAAAATAGGAATAAATAAATCTCTCAACTAAAAATACATTAACAGTACATTCTACAACTGTAAGTGTAAAATGTTCTTGTTTGACTCTGTTCTATCACAGGTGAATGATCGCATAGCATTAACCTACGAAGAGCTGTCTCTTATGTCAAAGACGTGCTGCTCATTTCCCGGACTGCCAGAAGCTATCTAAGCGAATCCTTCTTCTTTTATCAAAAGACTGACCGCCCAGACGAAAATTCCGTATTCCTTTCACAACTGTTGCGTTCTTCTCTCAGGCCGCCGGATTCCATCTCCCTCTGTAGAACAAAGCAAAGACTATATGTTCTCAGGTCAAGGTGGTAACTGCAGCATAATCAATGGAATCACCGCAGCAGTGCTAGGAAAACTCGGTTTCAAGACGTTGTTTCCCAGCGAGTTCTTATCGAGCAGGCGGTCCTCAATTCATCACCCACACCGCGATAATTGTAAAAAATCTCACGCGAACTGGAAGCCTTCATCTATGCGATCCTGGGAATCGCATGACAACTTTGGATGCGATTCCGCTCGATTTCGAATCGTCCTACCCTACCCCGGCGGATCTGGGTATGGACAGCACTTGAGGTACTTCAGGGCCAGTATTGGTGCAGTCCACCTATGCCGAAAAGTAAGCCGGCTGCTCTGAGTGACTTGACGTTGCCTGCACTTTTCCATTTCGAAAAGGGATGTTTTTGGGAGGTGTTATTTATTTACAACGTCCACGAACCACAAGGATTCTCCGTCTTAGATCTTGAGGAAACATGTTGCGCAATGCCCTCCAGTTTTTGAATTTTCACCAGCGATGTCATTGTCTTCGGTTTCCCTCGTGGCCTCCTAGTGGACATTAATAGCACGAGGTGTCTCACGATCGACAAGAACGGGAACAAGACCACCACACGGTTCAATGACCTCACGGATCTTTTGCGCAGCGTCGAAAAATACTTCCCGCAGCTAAACGTCGATAAAGTTAGAGCTGCAGCCGGATTCGTAGGCAGAATAGATTCCCAACGGATCTAGTTGCTGCGAAATTAATGAAAATTCAGTTTTACCGCCCCGCCCGCTTAGCAATTAACCACACTATCTATCTATATATCTATCTATCTATCTATCTATCTATCTATCTATCTATCTATCTATCTATCTATCTATCTATCTATCTGTCTGTCTGTCTGTTTGTCTATCTACTCTTCTTTTGGCCCGTGTTCGCTCAGTCTCGGATGTTGACCAATGACCAAAACTTGGACACAATGTTCATCGACCACTGGGACATCTGTGACCTCAAGATCAAAGGTCATTGAGCGGGCTGATAAGCCATTGGGTGCACATTGAAATGTATCTTCCCCTGCAAAGTGCATTAGATTCCCTTGAAATCATGTCATAATGTTCCTTCGGTGGTTCTACTTCCAGCCTGTACACAAAATTTTGATGCAACGTCATATATATAGTGCTATAAAAGTTAAAACGAAAATGCTGGTGAAAAGATGTATTATAGCCTTAAGCAGTCATTCTTTGATGGATATTGACCAAACTTGGCACAACGTTCATTGATCCCGTGTCGTCTTTGACCATGGGATGGTCAAGGTCGAAGGTCAGTAAGATGACGGCAGTCCATTATGTGAAACTGCCTCTTTGGCTCGGAATTAGAAATTGCTTGATGGATATGACTACGCTCGAATGGTGGGGCATTTCCGCCAAAGTGGAGGTCATTGTCAAAGGTAATTAAACGAACACAATAGAACATTGCCACCAGTCGGTCATTCTTGGATGCGGATGTTAACTAAACTTGAATACATTGGTCATTAAACTATTAGGACATCTTCGGCCAATGTCAAAGGTCATTGAAGGGACACAGAGGCCAATGTGAGAAATTCTCTTATGGCTCACAATTAAACTTGGATAAATTGTTCCGTGACTACCGTGACATCTGTGGCCATGTAACGGTCAAGGTCAAGAGCGCAGTGAAAGCGAGGGCGTAACTCAAGAAGAGGGCATAAGAAGTGGCTCCGCATATTTTGCAGGTCAAACTTCCTTTTGTGGGGCAGAAGAACCTTCAATCCAAAGCAATCACACTGAGTACGCCTGTACTCACCTACTTGGCAGATTAGAAATGCCTGCGCACTATTAGAGAGCTGGTTTAAATACGTCCCTGTCCCCCGTACCCCTCTCTTTATCACGGCTACTGGGGCAATTCCTCCTGGAGACTGCCCCCAAAATGCAATAATAAAGTGTATTTTTCGTAGGGCAAAATTACTTTCGCCCCTGCGATTATCATTGCCGATGATTATCGAAATAACTGAGATTTTGTCATCTAAAAATCACAATTTTTTAGGGAGTGATGCATCTCTTTGGGCTAAATTAGGTAATCCGAGAGTGATCATCGGAATACCACCAATCTATCAGTCGTGTCCATAGCAGAGCAAGAATACTCTCCAGAACACACAAGGTCATACATATATCATTCCATGTGTGTCAAGTTCATTTACGCATATAGCCGATGCCTTGTATTGATTGTAACATATTGAGTGTGGCTGTATTATACACTTACGTCAATAAATATTATTAGTAATATTATTATTATTGTTATTGTTTTATTAATATGGTCTCAGATTTCACACGTTGACAATGTATCAGCGAATAAAGACATAAAAAACATCCAGCGTTTTGTTATGTCACTTCACAAGAGAGAACATCATCGTACTATATCAAGGTGTATAATTTCTCATGTGGGGTATATGTCGAACCGAGTGGTTGGCACAATTGGTAGAGCGTCGGCCTTCCGCCAGGAGACCGGGTTCGATTCCGGGTCGCTGCTGCCTTCTCGCTGGGCGCTCAGCACAAGGGATTGGATCAGGAACAAACGAGGGGTAGGCAATTTACAAGTTGCCGTCTGCGTGTGATTACCCTCACCCCACAGTTAAGTCTACAACCTGTAAAGTTCATCTATAAAAATTACTGGCAGTATCATTTGTTCGCTGCGATTCATTCACAGAATAACTTGACCCCGCCATTGGCACTCCTCCGTGGTATCAGATATGTATCGTGTAACATACTTCGTTACATACTTGTTATGCATTGTGTCTTATTGACCTGGGCAATACTGACAGTCTGAACTGCAATGCAGCATAAAAGCATGAACACCACCAAGTGATGATCTATTCGCAAAAGATACATGTATATATACTAGGGATTATTGTGTCAAATGTTTCCTCAAGCGACGTTCTTTTCTCTCAGCAAATAGCTCCCTATAACCTACTCAATCTAGGCCAATGCCCACTCTCACAGATGCCGTTGCGAAAACGTCGTTTTTGAGATTCTAGTAATTCGAGCACACACAAAATGAGGCATGCGGGAGGGACATGAGGGTGGATTACGTGAAAAGGAAAGTATAATCGGTATGAAACTCTAAAAAGTTGCGACATGTGAATTGAACATAAATATTATTAAAGACTAATTGTTCTGAGTGTGGAATGTCCGGAGCCGCCAGCTAGTCAGTTTCCTACGAGTAGGCCGAGATGGCGCAGACGCGGTAGCAGATCTTTGGTTGATAAATCGATTGATAAAGTCGATAATTCGCTGGAGGCGTCGAACCTGGCTGTATTTGCTGGAGGCGTCGAGTCCATTTCGATGAGCATATATAGATATGCGGTAACACAAGCCACGTATATTGGCTTAAATCAGAATCGAAGAGAGTGTGTGAGGCGCAGACAATTTCTTCATATCGCAGTTCCGAGCATCGATGTCACGCTCGATGGGACAACATAAAAATATATCAAAAGAGTTCGACCCAGCAGACACTGCATCCGCGCATTGAATAGAGCGTAGTTTACTGTTAATCAGCTGGACACTTAGTGGTTACGGAGATACGGATGCCGAGCTCCGGTGATGCCGCGCAGAAGGTAGCGTACGATAATCTCATAACTAGTATAAAAAAATGCATATTAGGCGACCGAGGACCGATCCTTGCGGAACACCATATTGCAAGCTGACTGGGTGAGAAAGAGACGCATTGATCATGACAGATTGAGTGATTTCATCAACAAGATCATTAATACAACACCGCAGTATATAATACATCACCTGCCATATTGTGCAGTAGCAGCGTTGTCATGTGTCAATCATTATAATCGATCAGTGCATATAAAGTAGGTATTAGCAGTACGTGCATGCGCGCAGTGAACCGACTGTAGATAGCGTATCGATATTCATCGAACCGAGTACATTTTTCTGAATAATTGTCTTCATCGGAGAACGCCAATCTACGATTTTACCAATTGAGGTAAAATCCTAGTAATGACTGTATGATACATTTTTTTTCAAAATGGCACCAAATGGACAGATCTCTCGATTCACGGGTCATAAGAACATATTTCATTAGACATATCTCCATGTTGCCAAATTTTGTTCATGTTAGCAACAAATTACGTAACTAACCACAGTGATTGACTCATAGTTCGTTGAGCTGTGAAATAGTGATGACTTCGGGCATTCCTTTTTCAGTATTATATCCATTATCTGGAAGGGTTTGATCCGATCATTGCTGCTGCTAAATTTTGCGTATTTTGAATAGTGTTCAGTACAGGAGGAAGAAAGAAAAAATCCCGTGTCTCTTTGAGTGATACGACTCACTATCACTCCATTATACATGTATAGGGCATATAAGCTGTTCGTGGGCATTCATATCCGAAATGTTCATTTGTGCACTATATATTCAACTATATATGTGTATAAGAACACTAAAACATCACCTGTTGCAACAGTATATCTCACAAACTAATTTTAACTATCGATGTGAATTATCACCAGTTAGACTTTCTCCGATGCAATAATGCAACCCCCAGATCAGTAGTTTCTATGCTCATCATGCACCCATCGAAAGAATTGATGTTTGTGTGTATGTATGCGTGGATGTTTAGTCACCCGTGTGTATGAGCATAGATCTACTTATGCTCTTATCACTGTATGTACACATTATATATGTATGTGGAATGAAGGTACCGACCCTCTAAAAGAAGTTTTAATCATTGCTAGTAATATGTACTCTACTTTATGTTGTCAGAAGACAAGATACAATGTTTTTAAACGATTATATGTATATAGTAATGATACTTTTGTTACACTTGTAGTAGCCACCAGACTCTTTATACTCAATCGTACACTGAAAAAATGTTGGGTCACTTCAAATGTTTGTATTTTTGCCAAGAATTTCCATCCTACCCGGATCTTCTTCAGTTTGCTATCAGGACTTGATATGTATATATTTCTGTAAACGAATCATTCCGAGGAGCGGAGAAGAAAAAGAACTTGAAGACTTGAAAAAGAAACTTGAAATAGAATTCGGAGTTGTCCAGAATAATGCAGCTCGCATTATTTTAGAGTAGCCATCTTGATCAGATTCACCGATTTGACGGCACAAGTTCACAGGATTTCACGTGACCCCCCGGATCGAATTCAAAATACCGAATAGATCAACAATTCCCTCCAGATTGTGTCATCAATTTACTTATAGGAGCTCATCAATATGTACTAGCCGCGCCGTAAATGTTCTGTCATGTTGCTTCATAGCTAGGTGTGGAACAAGCTCCCAACGTTTCTTGGGTTCTCCCCCATCGGGAGCAATCTTGTAATGTCTCTATCGGAGACTCCCAATTTTAGGCATACCTATGGACAATGTAAGTGTATTGCATTGTTCAGCTCAGCAATGCAAACCGGTGTAATAAAACGATATATTGTTCGATTCATTTTCGCTTCAGGAGCCTATGTGCAATGAGGCTCAGGTATGTTCGGAGCTATATATATATACTACAATAACCCGTGCGACGCGATCTCGGGGGGTGCAGGTGGGTTGTGAGTAGCTTGTCCCAACTCCGTTAGTTGTGTTTCCTGTTGCCTGAAGTCAGGAGCTGAGGATTTGCTTCATGAGGGTTTTTTCAGATGACAATGACATTGAGCATTGCTACACCCCTGAAATTCAATGAAGATATACCTGTTGTTATATGAACCTCACGTTATATGTCTATCTCAGTGGTACCATCCAAGTGGGTGGAGGGGGATGCATACAGACATATCTGCGAAAGACCGTGCTCGTGAGAATGCAACATACAACTGGCCATGTGCAAATACAGGCGATGGTAGGAATATTCCACTTTTTCAAATATTTGCCCTTGTGACCTATTGATAGTAATGGCATAAGCCAAGTGCACAGGAAACTGATGTCGCTCCAAGGTGAAAGGAAGATTTGGATCAGATGATGCAAGTTTAATCCTCGGTATTAGTACTCTTTTTCCGGAGTGGTCACCAGATATCATTTCCGCATCTAAGACATTATTATGCCTACGGCGGATAACCAATCTTGTGCCATTGCGGAGGCCGTTGTTGATGTCGAGGTTGCGTAATAGCATGATGACTGCACCAATCTTAGGTAGAGGCAATGAGGAGGCATTCCAGATGGTGTGATGCTGTTGATGAATTCCATGAGTAGCTTGTTGTTACTCAACAGTGTCACAGACAACCTTGTCTGAACTGTAGTACGTGCGTTTCTCTCCTTCTAATTGTCGATGACTTGGTTATCGAGGAGGAGAGATTCATCATTTTTAGGTGTCAGGCCTCAGATTGTGCTGCTGGGAAGCACACACATTTGACTGCATGGCTCCAGCTGAATCAAGGGAATGAAGAAGCTAGGAAGTATCTATACTCAGAGATCCAAATGGGAGGAAGATTTTATGATTGCTATGATTTCCACTTTACTGATCAGACTCAGTTTGTAAACCATATTATCCATATTCGGGGGGTGGGGTTGGAGACCTAGTTCTTTTGTAAGCCAGATTATCATAGGAGGGGGGTGGGGTTGGAGACCTAGTTCTCTTAAAAAAGTGATTTGGAGGTGTTTACATACAACCTGGTACAATGTGTTGGCCTTAAAGGTCAGTGGAAGGCAGCTGAAACGCACAATTTTTAAAAAGCAGCAGATCAATTTGAAATCTCAAATTGGAATTCCAAACTCATTAAATGTTTGTTTTAGGTACATTGATTGTTTCGGTTTAATGACATCATGTGGGGAACCAAATCAATCTTGTCATTGAATTCACACAGCAATTGCTAATTTTTTATTCACCCTTAAGTAAAAAGTGCCAGTCAAGAGTTTCTCGACAAAATGTTGAGTAAGTTGCTAAATAAGCAATTATTTTGGATTGATTCCCTTTTGTTCTTGGGCCTACCAATTAAGGCCTATCATTAGCTGTAGCATACAAAATTCATTTTGTACTTTGTGTTGTCATGTATGCGTGAAGAGAAGTAAATTGTATCATTTTGTTTCTTTTTAGTCCACTACTAATATGAAACAGAAGGCTTGGGTGTTTGCAGGCAATACATGCTAATTCGACACAGTGCCCTTACCCTTCCAGTCGACTGTTTCACATCCCGAACATTTTTCTTGTAGATCCTGTAGAGGCAATTCCCTCCAGAACAACTCCACTTGCGCTGAACACTCCATGTGTACTGACCACTGAACGTTGCAGTATTCTGGAGCAATGGCTCAATAGAGACACAATTAACAACTCAATCCATCACAACTGTTCCTACACTGACCGCTGCCACTGGGTGCCTCCTCTTGACCTTAAGTAACAACTTCCCCTGTCCCCATAGCACTGTTTTGTGTGAGAGCTGGTTCTTGATGTAAGCAATTTTGCCCAGCAGTCATCATTGTGGCCCAGTGTGAGCCCAATTAGGGCCAATTGGCATTGCACTGAGTAAACTGGAGGTTGATCTCTGACCTCAAGTTAACAAACTTCCCCTGTCCATCGCAGCTTCTGTGTGAGAGCTGGGTCTTAACATAGGCATTTGCCCAGGGCAAGCGAGCAAAGTGGCAGCAGCATGAGAGCCTAATAGGGCCATTATCATAATACTCGAAATCCGAGCCGCGCCCTGGACGGGAACGCAAACTGTACGTGGGAGGGGCGAACCGCACCCGCCAGTCGAATCCCGCGGGCGCGCGCCCGCCGTTTCGGAGAATAGTGCCGGAGAGACAGAAAGACAGATCAGAGACATACGGTGGCGTATTATTATACTAAAACAGAGGTTAGGCCTAATATTATAATATCTACCATCTTCATCGCATATATATTCCATCCTTCATCTGTTCGTGTTAGTATATTTCTCAATTGATAGTTACATCTGTCGGTATCAACCCGATGCCTAATATCTCACGGAATGATCGCGTACTCATAACATATATGTACATATACATATTATTTACCCATGTACGAAGTAGGCCTACCCGATCGCTATTTCTGGTTTATGCTCTAATGAAAAGTTCGCCACTTCATGGGGTTGTTCATTCTTTGGGACTCATCCCCTGTCTGCACTGCCAGAGTTCTCGGAACCAGCTTTATAGCCTTCATTGCGAGTTGGTCAATGGGTGATTAAATATAGACAGCTAGTGTGCGTTACTTAGGAAGGACTATTCGCTGTTCTTCAACAAAACTACCTTCATTGTTGCGTTGAGGCAAGGGGCCAATATGAAATGGTGGCATGCATGTCAGACTCGCCTTCGTGATGTGCATCTTGTTATATTAAGTTGGTGAAATCCAGAACTGTGGCGACGATCCACCCCATGGCGACTTACGACATAGGGAGTTAATGGATTTTGTAGTGACATTAGTTATAATCAATTAGGCCTATAACTTGACCATTTTCTGTCACTATAATTTTATCCCCACCTAAGTTTGGCCCCTCCCCACCTTCCCAAGTGTGGCTACCTGCCTCCTCTTCACGCGATGCTTTTTTTCAGAGGCATTCAGTTTGCTTAATGCAAAAATATGTCGCTATAAGCTTGGCAGAGGAATTTAGGCTGCAAGATGTTGGTGGTGAGAGAGCCTTACGCTAAAGGACTTCATCCTCTCACTTAATGATATGGTTCCCTTTCGTAATACATTGTTGTAATGTTAAGTTGAAAAAAAAGCAAACTTGATCAAGATTGGCCCTATTACAATTGTCTTAGGATTATTGAAAAACGAAACTAACTCAGCATGTTGGTTGGATGTCTTACCTGTACTGTACAGTATGAACGCAACCTACATTTTTTCCAACCTGTCCCACCCTGGAAAGTTTGTTCAGCCTTTAGCCTAGGCATAGGCTGTACTGTAGGCTTTCAACTTGGCACTTATTTGACTGGGCGCCCACGCCTAAAATATTCAGTTGTGAACTACCCCTACATCATGTTTTCCACATTGGCCTGTGTCAACATTATGTAATAACATTATGGCCAGTAACAAAATTATGATTGTACACGCCTTGCCATTTCATTCGACTCCACCACTTCATAGCCCACTAACGCATATTACCTTAATTGTATAGGCCTGAGTTAGGCTAGATAAAACACTTGTATGTTTTGGTTTACCTAGGATTAGGATAATGAACCCGGCATTTGAAAAAAAACTAATTTAGCTCCAAATAGCCTAGTAATTTAACTTTTTATACTTACAATTGAAACAAGTTCCTTCAAAACCTAGTCCACTCTGATCGTATTAAATACCTGGCATTGCAGTCAACAGGTTTTGTGGGATTGTGAAGCGGATAGCGCCTGTTGTTTATTGTTATGTAGGCCAATGCCTATTATTTGTGCAGGACTGGTCCCTAGCCTCTGCAATTACAGAGCATGGATATGATGAATGTCGCGAGCCTAGGACCTAGCCCACGTAAAAAAGCCTGTAAGGAGTAGCCCAAGAACTTCTTCACTCTACTAGTACTATGATACTAGGTACGTACTTCTCCGTTACGTTCCTCACATAACGTGTAATACTCACCGCTCATAACTTTAACCATTTAAAAGCTTGAAGTTGAAGGTTAAAGCCATCGTCTGCAGAGGAGAACTTACTTCATGCTTGCTAATCACACTGCATGTGCGTGCCACCCGAACGACTGTTGCAACGGCAAGTCTGGTTGGTTTGTTGCATAATTTGGTAATTGTTTTTCTGGAAACTACTTCTGAGCAAGTCGGATCTGTTGTGGTTTACGTTCGTATGACCTCGGGTCTTGGTTTTTGGTGACGTCATGAACATTACTCAATCGCATATAATCCTTCTTTTCGCCCAATAACGCTCTTCCTAATAAGTACTGAACGTGTCCATAAGTCCTTTGAGCGTATGAAAGGTATTCCCCGCGTTTAAACGCAAAGAGGGCGGGCGTAACACGTGACAATCAGCTCTCAATGATTATTTTCCAAATCACTCATGAAACCGCTTGAGGCTTTCACCAAAGCTTTCGTCGTGTGTGCCACCTTACGGTGGATTCCGGGACTGAGCGTCGAGAGACGAACCACGTTCATTTCCGCACTGAATTGATTGAGCGGCAAGCACCAGTCGTCTTTTCGGCTGTTAATTATGTGATTGCTAGTACTTAACGATTCTATCTCTCTTACTTCGCTAACATGACCCAGCGTCCTTACTACTTTCTACTACTTACTACTTTCTGACGACAGAGTCCTTGCACATGTAGACCTAGGCGGCGATTGGGTTGGCTCCGGCCGTCGGGTTTTGTTGTTCTCTTTTCTCTCGAGAAACATATGTGACTTGTGCTTTATATCTTGGGATCAGAGTTTTTGGTAGACTATTGATAAATGATAATATTCATCTGGATCAAGAATACCGCTATACTAAACCAACCCCCGTATCTATTGTGTTTGCATCAGGACTTTGGACTGCTAGTTCATCCCAAGGCTGCTGTTAGGAGTTGCTTCAAAGGTGGGTGTATCGATAAACATGACGAGGCAGTGGAATCGAATTTAGGACGACGCGGTGTAGCTTCGATCCGTTCACGTAAACTCCCATTTAAATGCTAAGTCTACATCCAGCAAAAGAGAGTTGGGACAACAACATTCGGACACATGTCCGCAATTATTCTTCGTTCGCCGTTGCGGTGCTTCATGTGTAGACTGGGCGACAATGGTGGAAGTTTTACTCCATTCCAGTATACGCTGAGGCAACTGATGTATGGTGAGGTAGATCCACTGTTTCCAACATATTTAGCATGTCCAATGAAAAACGGTTATGACCAATAATAAAAAAAACGTAGATACAACTAAGCGGAATTTGAGGTACCTAGGAAGTACTCACGGTACCAAACAAAGTCCGACTACTATCGTATATACCTTATCGCTGGTAAAATATTTTAATATCGTAACTTTATAGTTATGACTGCTTGCGTTCTGAAGTCATGACACTAATGCTGTTACAATGTATCGCGATATCACTATGTCTATATACCGGACCGTTGTAGTAGTGGAACCTCAGTTTGTTTTTGAATACTAATATTCTGGCATGCTACAACCTAAAAAGGCCATCTAGAGGATATATTTAGCTACTTTGTGAAATTATGAGCACGTAGAATACGCAACGTAAAATTAGTATGTTTCTTTTAAATTTTGTGCATTAGGGCTTTCCAATTAATGGGAATTAGCAATCATGGATGATGTTTCGTGGTAGAATGTCAATCGCTCGTGAGGCTGTCTCCGCGCATAGCCGCCCTTGCCGACTTGAATTA
Organism: Sclerodactyla briareus; assembly: GCA_026419785.1. Lineage (NCBI taxonomy): Eukaryota > Metazoa > Echinodermata > Holothuroidea > Dendrochirotida > Sclerodactylidae > Sclerodactyla > Sclerodactyla briareus. The sequence continues at coordinate 148,697 of JAODTK010002532.1, forward strand.
TTGCGTTCTATTCCATAGGCGGCGACAGTTTGGTCTATTATGCAGTTAAAATACCTTGGCCGTGTGCTTTATCGCATAAAAACAGTTCGTAAGAGTTCTATTGTCTTTCTTTCACAAACGTACCTATCAAGACCTATCATTCCACACAGCAATCACCTCCCACAAACTAATAGTTTTCCAAAGTTAAATTCACCTGTAAACTTCTTAATAGAAAACAAAGGCTATTTGCATGATAGTGCGAGTGTGACCCCATTGATTACTGCGTGACGAAATGCTTGCACTATACACATACCTCAGAGGTCTCCAACTCCGTAACGGAAACTCGTGTGAGCGTCGGGTATGGACTGAAGCACGGGCTATAAGACATACTGTCATATTTCGACGTTTTAACTTGGAAATGTTGGTATCTGAAAATTCGCAAAAGACTAATTACACCAATCCTACCTTACGGGAATTACAGATGCGTGCATGGGAATGATTGAGGTTGCTTCTGGATGGCTTGAAGAAGTGACAAAGCTGTCGAATTTTCCTCAATTACATAATCCTGGCTCTCTCGCAATGATATTGTGTCCGGCAATCATGTAGGTAACCCCGTGATTTGTGGCGAGTACCTAGACTACATGGCCCCCACTGTAATTTAGGCTGAGTATACTGACGTTAGGTTAGTGTTATGTTATGCAGCTCGACAAAATGAGCCAAAAGTTATTTTCGGATACAGCTAGCTGAAAATCCAACTTAATCTGTGAGGTGAGAAGCATTTTGCATATTTAAAAAAAAAATGGCTGGAACTGACATCTAAATGACAATTGACTCCAAATCCATGAACACCCTACAGGTACCACTAGTCAATAATACTTCTGACCAAGTACGAAGAAAATACAACCTAATCTGTGGGATGAGGGCATGTTGCATATTTTCACGAAATGGCCGAAACTGAACCCATAGGTGACATTTTGAACCCCACTTCCCTCCCCGAACCCCCTAATTACATTGGTCATGTTGACAAAACTGCCTCACATCATGATTATCCAAATCAAATTTGGAAGAGACCTTTGAGCGGGATCGGAAATCCCTGAACCCCTATAGGTGCCACTAGTTCGGTGATACTGCTTGACAATTTATCAGGAGAATCCAAGTTAATCCGTATGAGAAGAAGCATTTTGCGTATTTTCAAAAAATGGCCGGAACTGACCCTAGATGACCCTTGACCCCATGTTTTTGACCACTACGGATGTCCACTTACACAGTCATCATTGTGACCAAGTTTGATACAAATTGACCAAGAATGTAGACAGGGGAGTAAGTTTAACCAATTGTTCACAGAAGGATAGATAGATAGATAGATAGATAGATAGATAGATAGATAGATAGATAGATAGATAGAACAATAAAGAAGTCAATTTCTCACTCAAACGAAGAAGAAACGCAGTCGATTATATCCAGGGAAAAGCTTCAAGCCCGAGGCAGGGGGCGGCGCTAGCGGGGGGACGGGGGCACGGGCACCCGTCGGGGAGCAGCGGCTTCCCCCGTTCGGGAGCAGAGGAGGAAACAAAATCGAACGGATGCGAGAGAAAGGAAGAAAAATGGGGGAAAAAGAGGAAAATTGAAAATGAAACAATGAAGGTTTTGGTGTTATAGGGTAGAGTGAGGTGCCACACCTATGGCGAACGATACTGCTGAACTTTCATCGGGGAAATTGGACCCCCAGTGGGGGAACTCTGGCCCCCTCGTCGGGGAAATCGTGGCGCCGCCCTGAGCCCAGGGCGTACAAAACATTTTAATCACCGGGAGCAGGAAACTAGTGAGGGGCAAAACCAAGTTAGAGGTGCGTGAGTAAATGCCGACGTGTGATAAGTTCCAAAGTAAAAGTAAATAGTTCCAAGTAATGGAAGCCAGCCACTGCAGTGCTCCAAGTTTTTATTTTTACGTCGGAAATTATGGCATGTGAATCGTTGTCCTAGCAATTTGCACTGTTGGGGAAGTTCAGTAGGCGATATTGAATGAGCTCATGAATCGGTAGTTCGCTAGTACTGAAACTTGTCTCTATGTGATTAGTAAACTATAGAATTCATGTGATATTGCCTTAATAAAAAGGGACCTATCACGGTAACAAGCCAATCAGTCAACCCAACAATAATAAAGGAATACATGAATTTCTGAACGATAAATAAATAAATAAATAAATAAATAAATAAATAAATAAATAAATGTAATACCGAAGAACAAAAATTCTTTCTCAAGTAGTATTCAAAACGCCAGAGACGTGTAATTATCTTATTTCGTTTCTCGTTTAACTTCAATCACAGGTAGATGATCCCAATCCGTTAACCTACGAAGAAGCTGTCTCTTATGTTCAAGACGTGTTGCTCATTCCTGACTGCGAGAAGCTAGCTAAAGCAAATCCCTTATCTTTTATCAAGAAACTGACCGCTCAGACGAAATCTCGTATCCCTTTCACATCTGTTCCGTTCTTTTCCACGGAGGCCGCCGGATTTCATCTTCCCTCTCTCGAGCAAATCAAGGAATACATATTCTCACGCCATGGTGGTACCTGCCAAATCACCGCAGCAGTGCTAGGACAAACTCGGTTTCGAGGCGTACTGTTTCCCATCGAGTTCTTATCGAGTAGGCGGTCCTCAGTTTATCACCCATTGCGCGATTATTGTCAAAAAGCTCACACAGCCTGGAAGTCTTCATCTTTGCGATCCTGGGAATCGCTCGCCAACCTTCGATGCAATTCCGCTTGATTTCGAATCGTCGTATTCTGGACGTTCTGGATATGGACATTATTGGAGGTACTTTAGGGCCAGTATTGGTGCAGTCAACCTATGCCGAAAAGTGAGTCTGGCTTCTCTGAGTGCCTTGAAGTTGCCTGCACTCTCCATTTTCGAAAGAGTGGATGTTTTGGGAGGTTGTATTCATTACTAACTCCACGAACCGGCAAAGATTCGCCAACGTCTTAGACCTTGAGAAGCATGTTGCACAATGCCCTCTGTTTGGAACAGTGTACCAGCGATGTCATTGTCTTCGGTTTCCCTCGTGGCCTTCTAGTGGACATTAACAGCACGAGGGTCGCACGTCGACGAGAACGGGAACAAGACCACCACACAATTCAATGACCTCACGGATCTTTTTGCGCAGCGTCGGAAAATACTTCCCGCAGCTATCCGTCGATAAAGTTAGAGCTGCAGCCGGTTCGTAGGCTAAACAAGATTCCTAAAGGATCTAGTTGCTGCTAACTGACTAAACCTTTGGTTTTACCGCCTGACTTCTTAGCCCATTACCTACACGAGGTTTCTGATGATTGGCAGGGAAGTGATCCAGAACGCCCCTACGAATCAATGATACCATATCCTGTGATGGAACCTTCAAGCAAAAACTTTCTGCAGTACTTGTCAAAATTCGACAGGAATAAAGCTGCGTTGGCATGAATATGTCTGGGTTGTTTTTAATTTTCTCCGGAATGCTCACCTGGGTAGGGTTAATCATGAAAACGAAGTACCTTGCTCAAGAGTACCCCGGAAAATCCTAATCTTAGCATTGTGTGAACGGTCTTTCTGTTATTGGTGGCCAATTTCCATGAAGTTGTACACGCCTATAAGTACAGCGGACCGGACAATCGATTCCTTGGGAAGGTTCTGCAACTTCCATGACCCAATTCACGACAGTAGAGTTTCATTCCGGTATTATTGGGGATTTTTTAACAGAGGGAATGGAGCATTGAAACGTTATCCCATAGTTCATTTCACATTCACCGATACATTTATAGTTTTTTTTAGGTTCGACTCGACTAATTTCAATATTATTAGTTCGGGCCTGACCCAGAAACTGAAAACTAAAGTACTGCGATCCAATGCAGGTGGGCCATTGAGGTTACCACTCCTGTAACTTTTTTGACAGAAGATGATGATGCACACGTGCATTTTCCTTTTCTCATCCTGCCTCGTGGCTAATGGATTACTTGAACAACCTACGCGAGGGAGAGCACAAATAATTCAGTCTCTAAACCCCCTCGTTAGGGCAATTAGACATGATATCGGCATCTTATAATATAGCGTATTATATCAAGTATAATAATGAATCCCAAATTTGATACGGAACTCCATCGACTTCCAGCACGCCCTGACTATAAACATTATATTTCTAAGAGGCCTGCATGAAAAAATGGTTCTGTTGGAGATTTGCAAACTTGTGAACGACAACTAGCCAAGTAATTGAATCAGATCGGCGGCGAATTGCAGGCCATTAGTGTCTGGGCGGTAAATCACTATATTGTCTAGAGGGTGGAGGTATTTTGCCCTGCGGAACTAATAATCATCTGCGGATTTTCGGCGAAATAATTAGGTTTTGTAATTCGAGAGTCACATTTTAGCGAGTGGGAGGAGAACAGCTGCCTTGGCTACGCCCAGAATATGTCATTTCGATAAAGTAGGCGGCCATACCAGAATTGTGATATGAGCCAGTCTGCCAGTCGGGTCCGACCAGACCAAGAAATATTTACAGGATACACACGTTTATATATAATTTGATGTTGTGAAGGTACAGTACGCTTACAGCCAATACTTGTATTGTAACATATTGAGTGGACTGAAGCATTATATATATGCCACGCACGTTCAAATGATTATTAATATTCTATTGATATAGCCAATGTACAGAATGGATAAGACAAGTGTATAGAATATGATATAAATAAGCAACGTGTTGTATGTCACTTTACAAGAGACCTTATCGTCAGGTGTCACTGTATCAATGCGTATTAACACTCATGTGGTGTGTATAGTCATATGAATAGTGTCTTTAGAATTGAAAATGGAGAGCGGGATCATACGCTGGGCCTCCAGTTTTGAATGAATTGACGCCTTCACCCGTCCCTCAGGACCAAATGCTGGCACGAGCTCTGTTCGCCGGTACTCGTTCATCAGGAAATACATGACCAAGCCAATGGTTACTCTCGTATCAATATGAATCGAGTAACATCTTAGTTATATACATCGTTATCATCATGCTTCATTGACCTGCGCAATGTTGACAGTCTGAACTGACCAATGTGGCATAAACATAAACAACACAAAGCACGCCAAGTAATGATCCATTCGCCAAACACGCCACGTACATATACTATGGATTATTACTTCAATTTTTGTTCTCGCCAATAGTCCTATAAGCTACTTATGCGAATTCGGTCATTTCACCCCAGTTTAGACAATATGACCAGCTCGCTTTCAGTCTAGTTCTAACGGAATAAGTCGATTACGCAAAGCCGGGCGGCTATACACCTCGCTTCTCCTGACGTTTATCTACTCGGCTTGTCAGGATGACGCCACTCAGTGCCCAAAGATGTACGAGTTGCCATTCAAGCACACATCGTCAAAGATTTCCTATAGTGTCACATTAATTCATGAATACCTTAATTTGGTTACTTCAGCTGACAACAAAGGCCCTCGTATCTGTCCATTATCCTCGAATTATCCCCTGACCCAAGTTCGTGTACAGCCTACAATAGATTACACCCTGTGAGAGCGGCGATACGGGGGAAGGCTACAGGTGGGCCACTTCGCAGGGGGACGTACATACATGGTTTGATTTTGACGTTTGTCGAAGTATCTCGAATCGTATAGTCAGGCTTTCTGATGCCCTGTTCAAGAGGTGTTACACATTCCAGACTGCAAGACGCTTGTCAAATACCTAACAGCCAGCGGTGCTACGCCATTTCGGCCTTACGACTACTGCTTTCCAGCGAGATTCCAATTGAACTTCAAGTGGTCCTCAGGGGTCAGCCAAACCGAGTTCATTGTCAAAACACGCCCAATGCCATAATGAATCACAGTATTTCGAGAAATATTTATTATGCATCTATCCCCCCCACCCTCATTTTCTTTTTAAATTAGACGCACAAAACTTATACACTTACCGCAAATCCCATTCAACTGTCGATATTCATTAGTGCGCACATTTGACTGTATAACGCCAATGAGCAGTATTACAAAAAATAGAACACGTCGGCGTCATTTTTTTACTTCAATGATTCGAAATAGTTGTACTCTTCTGCTTCATGCGGATACGGATTCATGGTAAGGCCGTCGAGCGGCAGCAGGGCGATTTACCACTCGACGATTAGCGGTTGGCACTCTTACCCAGATCCGATGCCGGTAGGAGCGTCGGCGCCTGCCCTGCCCATTTTAGTGGGCTGAAGTTCAGCTCCCCACCTCTGAGATCCAGGGAATCGTGGCCTTTTGAGGTAAGTACACTCCAATCGAATCGTCCTATTCGGAGAAAATAGATACGACAGAACATGAGTACTCAGGGAAAGTATGGTGCAGTCGAATCGTTTCCGTCGGAGAAAGGAAATGACACGTGTTAAACACTTGATGATTGTGAAATTTCCGCAATTTGCATGCACACCAACATCTTCTCGGTCGTCCCAAATGCGGGTTATTTACTAATAGACCTGCCGTTGAATTTGATAGACAACGTCTAGCATTTTTGCAATAGCAGGCAAATGTTCCCATTCAAGGTTATGAGGGGATCTCATTAACACTGTCTATACTTTCAGCGAACCATCATCATACCGGTCCCAAATATGAGCAGCATAGTTTGGAACGTCACAGTCCGAGAAGGCTTCAATATTTCTCAAGTTACTTTACGCTTAATTGATTTCCATGGTCTTCAGTAGGCCCAATTCATGTACTAATCAGAAGTTACAAATTTCGTTTGACTGTGAAAAAGTTGGCCTCTTTTTTAGATCGAAGTTCAGGCTAACAGACCTAAGAAAGTGCGGTTGTATTCATCATATCACGTGTGGTGACCTATCATATGAGAATAATTAAATCGGCGAATCTGGGTGTATACTTTGTGAAAGGATAAAAAATGGCACCAGAGCTGAATATTTTCAAGAGTTAGCTCCGTACACGCCATTGCAAAACGGCGTCTCATGAACTTCCTGAACTTGTGGACACAATCAAAAAAAACCAATACTTAAAACAGCATATTTGCTTGGAGATTGACGCAAGATAATGGGATCGCTATCCATTAGAGTAGGCAGCCTACTGTCAATAGGAACGCACAAAGCTACAATTAAACTGTTAATCCTATTATGTCCCTGGTATGTGGGTTGGCTTTCCGCCAGGAGATCGTGTTTCAAATCCCGTTCGGGCCATCACCAATCCTGAAATTTGTCATATCTATTCTTGTTCCGTCTACCATCACTCGTCAATGTCAATGTTCTGGATATTTTATATCACATACATGATATTCCAATAATCAAGCCAGTGTCGATGTACCGGCGCTTGGTTATATTCGGAATTCGTTTACCGTGTAGTGTTTGACCTGAATACAATCTAGTGCTAGATATTCATTATTATAATTACTGTCGTATGAAAATATATTGTTTGTCGGTGTGGTACAAGAAGCAAGGAAGCTAGATTGTGTTCCATGGGGATCGAAAGAAAATGTGACGATTAGTCGAAGTTGACCAAAAATATTTGAGAACTTTTTAGAGTATCTATTGAAACGCGTGGAAAGAATTCTCGAACAAGCTTGAAGAGTTCATCGGTGTTTGCGATTTTCGTGGTTTTTGTTTCGCCGTTCCTGTCTGTTACAAGACATCTCTCTGTTTTGTCTACCATCAACCGTCTGGATACCCAATAAGGATGAGTTCACTGAGGATCCCTTGCCCGCGGGGGTCGTTTGGGACGTTCTTCGCGACTTCAGTAAAGTAGGTAGGACCCTCCGATTCATAGATGTTGTATGTAAACATTTCCGACCAAAAATAGCCATCGTGGAAATGGAACAGCCCGGATTCTTCAGTTTTTCTAATTCAGAGAGCTGTGTTCTGTGACAGACCTGTATGGCCCCTATACTAGCCTTGAAGTATTTGAAGTGGACACCAAACTCTGTTTTCGTCGAAGACGACTCTTCGAAATTCAGCGGGACTGCTTCGAAAAGTGGGGCGCGAACTCCGGGATCAGCTAATGTCCGTTTCCAGGCTGTATGAGGTCCTCGATTATTATGGCGGCGTGTGAGATCAGTCGAGCACCACCGAACTCGATAACTAACTCGAAGGAGCGATGATGTCTTCAAACCAAGCCGTCTTAAGACGGCTTCTGTGAATGAGTTGATTACTGTCAGTGCCTCCCTGTTGGTTCATCATAAGCTCCTTGCATTCCTGCAATTGGGTTGTTGAACCTTTGCGTGGAAAAAAGACGCGGTTGGTATAGGGGATCCGCGCCTTAGTTTGGACGAACAGACGGTTGACAAATGACAGAGGATCCGCTACGAGGAGTTGCTTACAGTCGGGAATGCCCAAACTTGTCGACATAACGGATGGCCTCAGCTTGCGTTAAAGGATACTCGTCAGCAACCTGCCATACGAAAAACAAACAAACAGATAACCTTGGAATTACTGAATCGATATATGTCTCTTCGACCTGGTGGACAGAATATAGCAAGATATTATCTCTTGGAGAATTTGACGAACAACAAACTGATAGTGCTTCCGTGCCGCGCCCTACAATTGAAGCCCTCTATGTGGTAGGGTGGGTGAGGCTTGACGACGCATCACCACATGTCGACTATGTAGTGTTTCAGTTCTAATACATTTCAAATGCATAATCTTAGTTACCGGGTGTGATAGGCACTGATAACCTAAGCAACCCGTATGTTCCACCCACTGATTTGTGTTTGTGGCCCTATGCATGAAGATTCGGTAAGGGAGCACATTCATTAGTCGTGAAACTAGGAGAAGGATGCTTGACATTTTCGGAGGGAGCCTGTTGTTCACACGTATTTGCTCCCGCTTCCTGCTCCTTTTTTCGTAGAAACTGGTGATTTTGTATGTTCTTTGTGTTTTCTTAGTCCCTGCTCTCTAGTTCTTCACCCGTTCCTGTAAATTCGTTTTTGTAATATTAATTATCTGGGTACTTATATAGCGCCTTTCCACGTAGTCCTCAGAGCGCTTTACAGATATTCCCCTGTTCATAGGAACTGGTACGCACTCCAACAATCCGGAGAGTTTGTGACAGCAGCTATTACAGTGCCAGTTGTATTTCAGTTCCTCACAGGTCCCCATTCAACACCTGGGTGGAGAGGAGCAATGGAGATGTAGTGTCTTGCCACGGACACCAAGGAAAAGCTGATCGGTACGGTGGGATTCGAACGCACACCTTTCGATCAACAGTCTCGAAGCTCTACCGAGCTGAGCTAATCTAATCTCCATAGAAAATTTGCATAGTGACTCTGCACCTGACTTCGAAACAACAGGGCTGATTCACTACACATGACTGACCAACATACAGTATGAGTCATCTCAATTAATTTGTAGCACAGATTTTACAAGGTTTTCAGAAGTTCATCACTGTTGCTCTTGTTTTTACCAAGAAACTGACCCTGATACAATAGGAAATATCTACTCCTACATACCGAGTATGATCACTCCCAAACCTACATGCCGAATATGATTCATCCGAATATATTTGTTGCAGAGCTATCGTTTTACTAAGTTCTTAACGTTGACCTCTGTTGATCTTTTTTCAACATGGAACTGCGTCAACTGCCCCAAACAATAGCGATCGTCTACTCAATACGGCAACTGTTCATGCCATGCTTCGGTCCTTCATATAATTTCGTTGCACGTATATCTTGCTCATAGGGTTTCATTCATGTATTTACTTCTTCTTCTGACCTACAACTGTTTCAAAACGCAATAGACTTCTTCCTCTTAATAATACTATAAGCAACATATCTAACATGAACTCATTGAAAGCTTGGGTTCTCTAGATATCGTGCGCACAAGGAAGTTGAGAAGGAATGTGAGAGTACAAACCCTATCGAACGATCAACTCTTCCACTGTGCGCACAAAACCACATCTGTTCCTGGCATTGACAGAGAGCATATTGATTTCTATGGCACTAAATAGCATCTGAGGCCACCTGGAAATGCAAATTTTTCTAAGGGGATCCTTTCCCAGGTCAGTAACCACGGTTCAACCACCACTCGAAAAACCTCTCCACGCCACTTAGATATATTATTCATTGATCACAAGGAAAAAATTTCACGCCCATTTTGGCCGATAGAGGACTAAATTTGTGTATCTATCCAGTTTCCAAATGTCTAATTGACTTTCGGACGACCTTTGACATAAAATTCGTGAATTTTCCACGAGTAACATTCCTCGATGACCTTTAATCTTCAATTCATGAATATCCCATACTCATTGGTTAATAACGAATTTGATCAGCTTCGAATCTATCATTTTGTAAGAGTGAAACTTGACCGTTCAATCGAATTCCTAGATGACCTTTGATTCAAAATTCCTGAACATCCTATATAAATTATTGGACAATGTAGTACTGACTAACTATTATTTTGAAGAGAGAAAAACATTTCGTTCATAGGACTCGAAAAAAACTCATTTTGGCTTGAATGACTCCTGGTAGACCTTTGGCATCAAATCCATGAACACCCGGTATGAATCATTGGTCCCTGGTGATAAACAACTCACTTCTCTTACCATCCCATTCGTACTGTAAGAGCAGAAGCATTGGGCGATCTTCACAAAATGGCCAAAATTGACTCTCAGATTACCTCAATTCGTGAACACCCTTGATGACCCTTCACTTGGCCATCAGTGTTGACAGTGTCCAAGAAAGTGTTAGTATTACTTTTTTCCTTTTTTTCTTGAATGTCCAACATCATCTTGATGTTTCACTATGTGATTAGTTGTTATCCAATCTACCTTGTAGACTCTTACTTCTTGGGAATATGTTCTTTCGGGAATATCCGGGCATCTCCGAACTTTCTTCAGGTGTCTCGTTACATCACTCACAACTCTACTCTTCCCGTTTTTTCATAAACAAGGTTCCAGTGAGATTGAGAGGCTTGCGAATCAGGAACTTGTACATTACGAATACTGCAAAGATCCACCTCGTCCATGCAACTATATGTGAGTATACTATAACATCATAAGTGGCTTCGGTAAAGCCCGATCTGCAGAGCACCCGAATTTTCTCGGTTCCTTTGCACGTGATTCTCCCTCTCTCATTGCGATCAAGAACTACCAGCAAAAGCGGAAAGGTCTGGTATGGGTTGGGTTGTACCCAATTGGCTTGTGTGAATCGACAAATGCATATAAACGACAAATAAATTAGTTGATATATTGCCAACCTTTGGACTCTTCGGTCCTGGCATTTCTGCCAATGCCGGACGAATCTGCCGCAGCTGAGATTTCGTGATGTAAATCCTGTGCCGGGTTGCCGAATCATGTGCTGCGTTCATGACAGGCCTAATGGCTAACTGTGGATTACCACATTTACTTGTCCCATTGACTTCGAAAGCCCCCTGAGCTTGGGAGAAGACTACGTACTACGGCACACTCATTATTTGTTGAGGTTGACAACATAACACTTACATTAACCTTTAATATACCGTTTAAAACTTTTTGTTCGAAAAAGCTTCTGTTCTGGGAATTCATCTTGCTCTCTATGTGCTGCCAGTTTTGGGAACCGTTTTTGATCCATACCAAGTATTCTCGTCCGTTTCATAAGCTATCACTTCTTAGTCCAAAGGTTGGCTATGACCACCAACACCCCCCATCTGTACCAATTGATCATTCAGAGAGAGGCAGTGTCGGCTCCGAACTAATTGATGATGATTTTCTTTTGTACTGGATCCTGTTCGTACGATACGGTAGCCTATTTCAGCTTAGCCTTATGGTTCCTGTGTAAAATCTATAGCCTGGACCTACACAGACTGCATACATCATAGCCCACGTGATGGAGAGTGATTTCAAGACGATACATATTACAATACACACGGAAGACTTTCGAAATCCCATATGAAAATGGGGACTCGAAATTTTATTAAACATTTCCGCCGTGAACAACGTGAGAGAGGGGTGGTAAACGGGGGCAAACTTGAAAAAGCTCAGCGTCCAGAAAGTACGTGACTCAGTTATTGCTGTAGATGTAATTATTGGCTGCAGCCTAACATAGAGACACTCTGTTTAACTGTGTACTGTATGGGACATTATTCTGGGAAAGCAAACATTCAACATATTTTTTCGCCTTGGGCGACTTCCAATCAGATGTTCTGAGGCGACTGTATCCGCAAGTTACGTTAGCTACAAGGGAGGAACCATATTCTGAATATCAAATGTTTGTAATCTATGCAGAACCCTATACAAGTGGTCGTTGTTCCCTCTTTTTGGTCTTTTTTTTTTTGAACCACAATACACCACCAAGTTAAAAGTAGGGGAGGAAAGCCGGCTGTTAAGGCACTTCAGCCCTAAATACTACAGATTGGGAGGCTATGATCGAACCTGGTAACATTGATCAAACAGTGACAAATATATCTGCTACTATCCATGCATACCAACTAAGTCATGCGGCCCTGATGGTGTCCCCGGCTGGCTGCTGAACACTGTCAACGTTGAACTGCAGACATCGGATATTAATGCTATACAATCAATGCTATAAGAGTTGATACCATCCGATTGACTAGGAATTAAGTAAGAGTAAGAGTCTCTCTCCGAAGGAAATTACCCACCCAGTGAAAAGAAAAGAAAGGTTACTCCGCGACTAGTGTCATAATGAAATGTGTTGAAAAGCTTCTTCTATGAAGTTATACATAGTAAGCCGTTCGTTATCAGACAAGTAGTGATCTTTGCATTACCGCAGTGAAAGAAATGTGGATACTGGTTGTGTTGGGACACAAGTTCTACGCCAATGGACATATTGGTGGATATGCCAGAGGTTTGCTTCCAACTTAGCCTCTGCATTTTCAATAGTATTGGACAACTCAAAAGTCCTCTGTCCCATGTGGATAAGAACATCAATCACTGCTATACCCTTGTATGTAACAGAACTCAATTATTGTGACTTTGCAATGGGGTCAAAAGTGGGGATGTTATTATTAATACTGGTGTTCCTTCAGGGTTGTCTGTCGTCACTGTTATTTGCCATCTATACGAATTCGTTGTCCAGCTTTTACGATAATGTATATGTGATAATCATGCAGTGTACAGCTATTGTTGGTCTGTTCAATGACAAATACCCACAGAATGTTTTAAATTACAATGCACTATTGCTGAGGCTGCAGCGTGGTGTCAGACTACCTTCCTTCTCAATAATTATTATAAAACAAAGAAATTATTGCTGATTTCGTTCTGTGCAGATGCATGATCCCATCATAGTCAACGATTTGCCAGGGTAAAAGCGGTTAGGAATTCAAGTATTTGGACTGTTTTATAGTAATATAAGTTGCGGACTCTCATAGTCATATTCAGATCCACACTTGCTAAAGCAAAGCAGAGGCTGTAATGTATATAGGCGGGGAGGAGGGAGGGGGGGAGGGGGGAGGAGATCCTAAAGTATGGAAAAACGATGCGGTGTTCCGTGCAATGGTTCGCTTCTATTCGTTATATGTGCACCTGTGTGAATCTCTCGTGTTTCAAACTCGACGAAGTTTAATTAACAGCATTCAGGGAGTATTCTTTTATAAGGATCAGCACATTGAAGAGGATTTTTTGCTATCCTAACAATCCGTATTATTCCTCTCTAGTAGGGTTGTATACTCTCCCCGTATTCGTACTTGGAAGTGATTTGTATATTTTAAAGATGCAGAATCATTTCATTACTATCTTCATTCTATGACTGATTCAATGAATTTTTACACGTACTTACCTCAAATATTACGAATAAATTGAGGGAGTTCCGAAATTTTGGGCCCAGGAACGGAAGCCTGACGTAGTTGGAATACAGAGTTTGGAGAAAACAGTGAAATTTCTCGCCGAAGTCGGCGTCCAGGTTTTATGTTGCTTATGGGCAAGATCGGACAGATACTTCCCGTAGCATTGGTGGTGGAGGTTTGTTGTAGGTGGTGAGGTTCCATGACTTGGATAGAATTGAACGATTCAAATATGGTGGTTAGTTACGTCAATTCATTTGTTGTGAAATTCCGTCTTAACGCTTCAGGTATTCCCAGATCATTATAGTCGTGTTGGTATATCGTTCTCCCAACAGCTCTGAAAGCAATAACTTGCTTCTTTTTGACATGCTTTCAAAGTTTCCGGTAAGTGTACGATTATTATGGGTGACCTCAATTATCAGATTATTTAGTTTGATGGTTAGTGGCGAGGGCAAGGTTCTGCCTTTTTAATGTCACCCAAAATTGTTTTCTCTCGCAATGTCATTTTCTACCAGGAAGCATACATAATTACTTTTAGTCCGAGTAGTGATCCAGGTTCGTGATAATGCAGAAGAGTTTTTGTAAGCTTGGTTTGCAAAGGGATTCCAAAATATAATGCTTTGATGTGTACTGGTTTCTGTCAATATTCCCGAGAGCCGTTGAGCTATTTCTTTGTGTCGGGAGGGCCGATCCGGATGGAATTCTGGTTTTTGAGGTAAAGCCGGGGTCACATGCCCGATATTCTCAGTGGCCGATATTATTGTGAAGTCGCCCGATTCGATCGGCCAATCGCGCTCTCTAGCAAGAGTAGTCACATTGCCCGATTCAGTCGGCCGATTTATTACTATAGATTAGTCATGCCGATCCTATTCGGATCCAATCTATAGTTTGTTACACGTCTCTCAAAGTTGCACACGGTTCACATGGAAATAAATTGAATTATTAAAGGGGGATCCGCGGTTCACCCGAAATGTCCCGGGGCCAATGTTGCAGTGCTGATTGTGCCTTATCCGGTACCATTGGGCGCAGCCGGAATTACCAGTTAGGGCGTGGGAGGGCTTACCCCTCCCTCATAGTATTTCATAAGTATCTTGTGGTACAATGCTCACTTCCAGAGCAGCTGTTCAATGCGATTCGGTGCGACACAGCACACCGAAACACATATCCTTTTCCAAAGACATTTTTGGTTGTACCTAGTCGGAGTATAAGACATTCCACTCGAAATTTTTGGCAGTCGCAGACGGGTCGTTTGATGCAATTGGGTGCAATATGCCCACATCAAAATCCAGTCCGCTGTTCGTGAAATTATTTTTTGCGTTTCTCTGAAGGATTCTTAGTCAGAATTTTTGGCACTTTCAGGTGGTCGCTTTTGATGCAATCTGGTGCAAATAGCACACTGAAAACAAGCAAGGGATCGCGCTGGAAGAACATGCTGGGTGGATGTTGTTTATTACGGAGCTTATTAGCATATCACGATTCGCTTCGTCGGTCAGATTCGCGAAATCACTTTGTCAAAAAACGTTTTCTGGGAGGACGTGTGCTCCCACACGGGCCTTCTAGTCTTTCCCCCTTCCCCTTTCTGAAATCGTTGACTATCATCCTATTTGAGTTGGTTCCAATAATATTCGAGACGTCCTTTTTTTTGGATGTGATTTACAAAGTAGTCGCGCCCAAAAGACGTTACGCCTAGCATTAGGCGACACGGGTATAGACTACCAGCGTTCACAGGCAAATAAGTTAATAAACCGGCGTCGATCGTGTGGGCCCGTTATAGCAGAACTCTTATACATACCGCCTACTCAGTCCAAATACGGAGGTTTGTTAATTATTGTGCGGTCAGAATTAACCAACATTATGACATGATATTCCATTAGGCGGCCCACATATTTGGCGTGAATAGTGGCGTAGCCAGGATTTATCGAGCAGGGGTTACAATCTTTCCCTGGGGGTCACAACTTTTCATAGCGAAAAATTCGAGAACCCTGGTAATCCTTCTCGGTGTTTTTTGGAAAAATGTTTTTCTCAGGAAACATTCCTCACAGTTCATTATTGTCGAGAACATGAAATCACATTATATACAGACGGCCCATTCCTGCGATAGTTGGCATGTGGGAGCTTGGTAGGTTTTTGTGCTCTAAATGCAGTGACCGCAATGACACCCCCCCCCCACACTTCTGAGAAACATCGCAGTTCAGCCTCGCTCGGCAACTTATGGAGCACTCAGGAGGGAGACGAAATTTCGGAGGGGGCAAGAGCAAAGAGAAGATAGGTCAAGGGCCAGCCTCATGTGGACCAGGGGCAAAGGCCTCGGGGGGGTCCCTGGGAGTATGCAGTATTTATTCAGAATATACAATAAAACGACAGATCTTCATCTTAAGCCGCGGTTACATGAACGCGGGCGGGGCGGGCGGCTAAAATCGCTCATCGTATTTTCAATGGAGCCGTTTCATGCAAGCGGGCGGGCCGGCGGGGCAGGGGGGCGGGGCGGGCGCGTTTTCTCGAATCGGTCATGTAGCGAGTTTTCCGCCCGCCCGCGTGTCCGCGTGGTATTTCGTAATCGATTCCCGGGGATTCCCATGCATCTTAGCGGCTTGTAGCCCGATAATGGAGAGTAGAGGACAACTTTATGTTCAAACAATGTCCAAACAACATTCCAAACTGTTCACACCTAGGATGATATTTTATCCAGGAGGTCTCTAGTTTAACGGCCAGACACCATTGAAACATTTATTGGCATGTTTAAACCAATTGATATGTCAAGTATTGCTAATTTAATCTCCAAAAAACCGGTCAATTGTGAAGTTTGAATAGTGGGCAGTGATCGTGACAGTTAGAACAATGGTTTACAGAAAAGAACACAGTGTTAGGTTAAACACTAGTTGCGTCCGGTTTTGATGAACTTATAATATTAATAATACCGTATTTAAGATTAATAAATAATAATAATAATACTAATAATAATAATAATAATAATAATAATAATAATAAATATACTAATAATATATGAATAACAATAACAATAATAATATAGTGGCTTCATCGGTCTATATAGCGCATATACACACTAAAAGTGAGGAGAGATGCGTGACCGAGAAAAACGCCCGCCCGCCGCCCGCCCGCGTGCATGGAAACGTCGCTAAGAATAACTAATTATTGTCAGGTGTCTCAAACAACTTTAGGTTTTATTTAATTCTCATCTCTCTCTTAGTCCCTTTCTCAAAACTAGGCGGGGTGAGACCGAAAGGAAAGAACCTGAGTTCGGAGGTTCATCCCCCTCAACCTCATTTCCACTGTAGTCGGCCCCTGCAGGGTCGTTCCGGTTGGCTTCGTAGGTCGGTCAAATCCTCCATGGTTCCGGTTTCATATTCGAAGAAGAAAAAAATTTGCAATATTTTAAGCTAATGCAACTATGTGAAACGCGATTCATTTCGGTAATGCGGCGCTGGGACTTGCCTGGCAAAGGAGCGATATGCGAATGGTAATAGGTGGGCCGATTTCCACGGGGGCCCATGGGGGTCAAAGTTTGTCTTGAGGGGGGGGGGGTCTCAGTGACACCCCACCCGTAAACTACGCCAATGGGTGACATAATGTATGTGCATTCGATGTCCCCGCTGGATCGCCTGTATGGGACAACGTTGCCCTATTGTTCTTTAAATGATGAAGTTAGTTACGCTGGAGCCAGTGTTATAGACATATGAGTATGGGACCAACCCATACCCCCCCCCCCCACCCCCCCCCCCAGAATTTAGAGCTTGCCCCACTTGTCATTCTGGAAGTGATGAAAAACTTGCGTATATAGCGGAAATCATATTATTTTACTTGCAATTGTCATGTGTCATTCGAGGTTTGACACAATCTGGAAACCGAAGGCTACGAAGATGTAGATGCTTAAAATAGTAATTATCATAGTAGATAATAATAGTGGACTCAGTGGAGGTTTCTGGTTGTCACTCATGTTCCTAATGACCAGGGTGGGGATGTAGTAGAAAGGTAATAATTTTGCCAAAGAATTCCAATACCCCTCACCGCCTCATGATCGTGGGGGCATATCAGATCTTACTATTGTCATGGATGAGGGGCCCATGCCTCTCGCCACCTGGCCCCACCCTCTTAACTTGCGAGCGCTCTAGTTGAAAATTGAGCAGTAACCGAGTCTCGACCCCGACCCGTTACTTCACCAACACAGGGACCCATTGACACAACATTGCAGGATTCAGTTCCCCCAAAGTGTGAGTGTTTTATTTGCCTTACTGCAGATACTGGGGGATGGAAAAATGAGTCAATGAAGAAAGTATAATGAATGGATAATAGGGTGAATGTCATTTGAGCCAGGGCCTTGCTTGGTGAGGTGATTTTGAGCCAACTTCCACAATGAAATCCTGGATTCCTGGATCTGGACAGATTGGCCAGTGATGGGCGGTGCTCCTCCGGTTAAAGCCCATGATCCCCCAACTGAAACGTCTGGCGACGTCACTGATCGAAAGGTTCGCAACCCCTCGCCCGCCTTCGCCCGCCGGTACACTTTCACAGTACGCCCTGGCTATGTTACATTACAAATTGGTGCATTTTGAAATAGCCTATAATCGCAGGGTGAAGGTCAGGTACTTAGTCGGTATAGAACAACAACAATCAACAGTAGCCTACTTTCATTAGCCTAAGTTGGCCTTATCAAAGCCAAAAGAAGCAGGTCCCCCACCTGCGGCCACCTACAAGAAATTTCGTAACTTACCAAATTCAGTGTGGTAAAGCCGATTGGGCATATATTAATGATATTTTATCTCTTCCAGATAATTACAAGCGTTTCTGGTCCTTTGTCCGCAGTAGGCGCCAATCACCACTCCATCGCGCTTTAGGTTGGTAGGATCAATTAATAAGCCAGCAGACATTCTGATGCTTTCAATTCTTATTTTGATCTGGTGTTGGCCCTTTGAGGATCCCATTCTATTCCTCCTACCTGTGAATTGCCCATCCCGACAGAGTCGTAATCTTCTCTGTGTCTGACATTAGTGACTATAATTGACAATCTCTCTGCAATAAGTCTGCTGGCCCTGATGGCGCGATGACTGATACTCTTAAAAGAGTCCTCGGTGTTAGGTTGCCCCTGTGCTTTACAAACTGTTCTGCGTTCTTTAATATGGGCAGCTTCCCTGGCAGGGAGATCTGCCTATATAACACCTACACATAAAACTTTTGGGGGACATGATTTGCATTCATTATAGACCAATTGCTCTTGACCTCTATGTTTGTAAAGTCTTTGAAAAACTTGTGTCTAACTCTATTCTTAATCATGTTTCGTACAAACATACGACGCATTTGCCAGCATGGTTTTGTCCCCCAACACTCTTGTAATACACCAGCTTTGTATATTTTTATTCTTGGGCCCAGTGCTCTTGATAAGGTCAACCCTCCAATAATGATGCTAATATATTTGGACTTTTCTAAAGCCTTCGATTAGGGATGCCCCAATAGTATATATTGCAGAACACTTTTTTTTCTCAGCAATTATATCACTGGCCTGGTGTGGAGATGGCTTCGTGGTTTCCGTGTAAGAGGCTGCAAAGGGTCCAATATCAGAGTAGTTTTTCTGATTGGGTGTAGAGTCGGTTTGGGGTCCTGGGGGAGTGTATCGGGACTACCATATTTGTTACTTTTTATGGATTGATTTTTTTATTAATATATTCAATTGTTCGCTGTTTGTGATGATGCTCTTGTTATATAATTTTGTTTCCAACAATGAGGGTGCCAGGAGTTTGCAGGATGATCTTTCAAGGTTAGTGAGTGGTGCATAGTAATCAAATGGCCAATAATATTTGTCAAGGCGCAAGCACATGAGCCGTTCTGAAGAGGCATGTTCCTGCTCCGTATTACTTTATTGACGGTTGTAAAGATTTACTGTTGTTAACTAGAAGTACCTTGGAATCACTTTTGACAGTCGACTTCTCCTGGGGACCTCACTGTACCATGTTGCTTTAAGGCTAATAAATTCCTAGGTTTTTGCGTTCTTTTCGCTGGCCTAAAGAAGGAGTCGATTAATGCTTTTTCGACATCCTTAGTTGTCGTGTGCTTGAGCATGGGCTGCCTGCTTGGGGGCCTCAGAACTTGAACCCAGGGAATCGACTGGAGGGGTCCAGAGGAGTGCCTCCCGTTTTATCTTGGCAGAAGAGGCGCGAAATATTATAGTACCCGCCGTCTTAATCTTATTTGGTATTCTTTTCCAATAGGTACAATCTCCTTCTTATTCTCTTTGTCGCCAAGTTTCTTTGGTAACTTTGTTTGCCCAGTGTTTCCATAATATTAAGAGAATAGTCGGCGTGGTGATACTCTTCCTTTTAATCACCTATTCGGTAGAACTGATCTTTTAAGCACTAATTTCAGGAATACCTTTTCCGCGTTTGGTCTACTTTTCCACCTGATGTCAGAGAGTGTTCCTCTTCGGCTCCCTCCAGTCATTCGCAGAAGTGTAAAGACATTTTCTGTCTTTATCCACTATTTTTGATTTTTGTTTGTATTGTTCTTCGTTATTTATTTTGCTAGGGTGGCACATCCTCCGGGCTTATAGGAATTTATTTTTTTCCATTTTGTTCACCTGATCCTTCATTGTTTTATGTATTGTTTGTTTGGTGATGTTCGCGGATCAAATATAAGATGGAATGAAATTAAAGTTATTGTGCCCTAACAGTTATGCCTAGATCAATGAATCATAAGTAGACACACCGACTTGATAATGTTTTTTCCCTTCCTGTTTGTTGTGAACTTTCCCTCCAACTCCCCCCAGGGGCGCACGTCAGTGATTGTACATGATCCGATTTTGTAGTAGCTCTCCGATGAATTTGGGCTCATCCTGAAGTAAAACGTCAGTGCCAAACCGAAATCCCAGCCATGTCGACGTACGGAGTCAGGATTGAGATTCTTGCACGACATCAGGTTCGCGATACTAATTCAGAGCCGTTGCTAGCGTTTGCTACTGCTAGTCCTGTGATCAGCTCGGTACTCAGTCCATAACGTTGAGAACACACTCCATAGTGCCAGTCTATGCACATAGGCCTAACGGCAGCACTAGTCTTATTAAAATGGCTAGAGACGATCTATTTGGGGTATTGTCACTAATAACTGAGTCAAAACACTACAAACGAGAATGTCACACTCAAACTGGACTGACACAGAGGCCTAATGTTACTTCCCACTGTACAACACAACACGGTAAATATACTAAAGTATGGGCAAGTACTTAGGCTAGTGTGAGTACGAAGCTCTGTCTGATTCAGTCACATAAATACACCATTTTGAGAAGTCTTCTCCTACTTAGACGTGTGATAAGTGCCTCTCGGGGCGCCTTGAATTATCAATGTTGTTATTCGTTAATTGATCAGCACTCACACACGCCTCGTTAACAGATATTTATTACCATTTACTACCGACATCTGTGAATAACGAGAACACGAAACTCCCCGCCAAGAGGTCAGACTGGCCGATCACGATTCGATCGGCCGATTAGAGTCTGACATGTCAGACTTGGATCGGATCGGCTCATGTCTCGGCAGGACTCCACACTAAGGGAGGTGGGTCCACAGTGATACTGCCGATTTCTTCACGATTTCACAGTTCTAGTAGTCGGCCGACTCAGAATCGGACCTTAACTCGTCAGGGTGGACCACGGCTTAATGCGAGATTAGGTCTAATTTCTTAGAAAATCTGATGCTGTTAACTTCCTGAAGGGTTGCCTTGCAAGTTCCGAGTTAATAAAAGTTTACGTTCCCTGGTAAAAGCGTCTCACTAAGGAACAAAGAGCCTCTTGGATGAAAGCGGAGTCTTTCTGGACGAAGAGACAATCGTTGGGCGACTTTATCGGTCTAACTACTGGGTTCTTTGTCTGAAGTTCAGCCATGGCTAGTCAAACGTTGAGTTTCAGGTGCTAAGCTCGATTCCGAGAGGCAGATTGCCGTGTCTAATAATGCCAGGATAATCCTCGTGCGTTTTTCTCTTATGTTAGGGGAAGCAGGAAGTGAAGGACAGGCATTGTGTCCACTGTTAGTGTCCGATTCAGGTATATACCAGCGATATAGTCAAGAGATGGCTAGCGATCTTAATAGCTATTTTTCGTCGTAATTCACTCAGAAACTGATAATTTCAATGACCACCTTTCGGTTTGTGGTAGGGTGGCCATCATACATACTATTGGTAGTATAGTATGTTCGCCTGATGTGATAAAGGTGAGAAACACAGATGCGCCAAAAGTAGTAAGGTTCCTGGTCCCGATGGAGTTTAACCCCTTCTTGTTGAAATCTCTCGCCGACCAGTTGTCTGTTCCATTAGCATTATTTCAATTAAAACCTTGCAAGAAGGTGTTTCTTCCGATGATTGGCGGAAGCAATGCTTTCTTCTCCAATTTTCAATAAAGCAACCGGTCTCTTCCTTGTAATTACAGGCCAGTGAGTCTTACTATTACTAGTGTTGTCTGCAAAGGGTTAGAAATCCATCATTCCGGGACATAATTGTCGTTTTTTTCGATTAAGTATAGTCTAATTCGAAGGTTCCACAGGGTTTACAGGAAAACTCGTCGTTGTTTGACTAATCTCTTTATTTATTTTATGGAAGATGTTACTAGTGCGTTACAAAGGGCAGTGCTGTTGATTAATTTTCCCTAGACAATCCAAAAAGCTTTTTCATATGATAAGTTTCCCACCATGAGCGTCCTCTTGCTTAAAATGGAAAAGTGTTGGCATTAAGGGAAATTTCCCTTGAGTTGATTCGTCAGTAGCCGTCTCAATCGTCTCCTCGGCAGAAGGTCACTAGTGGTGGTTCCCAAGATCTGTTCTTGGGCCTTTACTTTTCTGGTGTAGATTGACGATTCGGTGAAGATTCAGTGAGTTGAAAGTTTGCAGACTATACCAAGTGTATCGGGAGGTTTCTTCGAACATTATGTTGCAATTGTCCAAAGACTTGAATACATTCTCTACGGTCTTTCGATGGCAAATGTGTTTTCATGCCCCGATATCAAAAGTATGGAAGTTCTGCATGTTGGCTTCCACATCGCGAGCGTCTCTTTCAAGTTAAATGGACAAAATATTCAACAGTTAACTCAGAAAAGGATCCCGCCCGGTGTTCATTTTAATTCTTCTTCGAAACCTTTTAAGCATGTCTGAAACGCGAGGAACAGGTAACTAATTTCTTGGCTGACTAGACGTAACTTCAGTTTCCTTGATAAAGATATTTTGTCATGTTGTTTTAAAGCGCGGGGTGAATCCTCACCTGAAGTATTCTTTCCAAGTATTGAATCCATATTTCTCGAAGACAAGCAGGTATTGGTACGTTCCGCGGAGGGCCAGTAGATTGATTCACTCTTCTTGAGACTTACCTTACAAGAGAGATTAAGGCGTCCCTCGGTCTGACTTCGATGGAACTGAGACAAATTCGTGGTGATTCTGATTCAGGGTTTTTTTTAAAAAAATGTTCATGTTTTCGAGGGCCTTTCCCGTCCACTATTTCCTTGAGTTCTCCAAAGTTACCACCAGTAAGTCATTACTCAGGCTTCGGGTAAACGCTGTAGATTGGACATTCGGAAAATTTCTTCTCCCAGAGAGTTATCAATGCGTGGAATATCCTCCTGAAGATGTTGTTCTGTCTAAGAGTGTGAATGCAGTTCAAGAACAAGTCTTGATTTAATTTCAAGAATTGGGTGCGATTCTTGAGATCTGGGTTTTCTTCTTTTCTTCTCTTTCGAGATTGTTGTGGCTTCAGTGTAACTCATGAGGATTTTCGTCCTCCTGACCCAAAAAAAACTAAAACTTTCTTACTTATACTTACTTACTTCTTACTTACTTACTTACTTAGCTTACTTACTTCTTACTTACTTAATTGTCTTACTACTTTTCACATGACTGCCATTTTGAAGGTAACTTTTGATGATAGGCCATGGTCCATATGTGGTAGACCATCAGAGGGGGGGGGGCATGCATTAATGAAAATAGAGGGGGTTTCTTTTCTTCCTTGGGAATTTCATCCTGGCTGATTACGTAGTAGTATTACATTACATCATTACTGTATATGGGGAAACTGATCCGATGCAAAAACATGCGAATGCCTGATTCAACCACGTAGGTGTTATCATTACTTGGAAGTCGAGTGTCGAAAAAAGCCTCGCCATGGGAGTGCGCAAATAGTCTTGATGAAAGCATGAATCTGGTTCCAATATCAACATGAGTACCCATTGGGGCCAATACAAATTATTTTGGCCATTGGGCGGCGAAAATAACTTTAGTGAAATCAGGGTTGATATTCCCATTTATTTATCAGTTACTGTTGTCTCAGGGATTTATTACAGCGTGAGGGCCTTCATGTACATATTGTGAAACAATCTGGGGGTTCTTTCGAAGGCCGATGCAAGTACTTGCGTTGAAATAAGTAGATTCGGGTCAGTGTTGGCCGAAACGTGGGCCCATGTGCTTTGTCTGTTATTGCTGTCCATGCGTGGTGCATCTTTATTCAAGTAATAATCATCTATGGTCATTTCAAGTCACTGTTCAAACTCAAAGGAGCAATCACTCAATCAATTAGGCAAGATACACACTTTTCAACAGTGCCTTCAGCACTGGATTCATCGCCAGTATGATAATATTACTGTACTCAACATCTGGCGAATCTTATGTTAGCGATTTCACCCTTCGAAAACCTCCGGGAACAAACACCATCCGCAGCTTTAATTGGAGGAGTTCCTACCCCCACTCCAACTGGCCACTATCCTCTAATGTATCACTCTTTAGCACTAGATTTTTCACTGATTCGGTAGAAATTAAGCCACAACCAGTGAGTAGTTTTAGAGAAGAAATGCTTCGACAGTCCTTCTGTTTTTTATACCTTCATTTGGCGTATAAACAGCATATGGCTTTAATCAGCTCTTATGCGTGATTTTGACCAAAATTTCTTATTTTCTTTCCCTTAATTATAGTTAGCTCATCTGAGAGTTCCAGACTTGAATCAGTGATTCCGATCCCATTGAAAGATCCGGGCCTTTCCCGCAGTGCTGTAAGACGAGACAATGTCTCCTCGAATGTGTTCATGCTACCCACGTGTAAAAGGGGTACTTTGTCAAGTGACTGAAGAAGTAGCCACTTTCTTGTGGAATTTCTGTGTTTGGGCCCACAATAACACAGTGGAACCGGACTGTCCTTGTCTGAAAGTGCACGTAAGCCATGCCCTAGGAATATGACCTCATGATTATGGCACTGAATGGTCTAGCTCCTGTATACAAAACCGTTTAACACTTACCACCCCCCGTATAATTGCATTCTCGAGTGTTAGCCGTTCTTTCCGGGAATGGACACCTTTTCCCAGTACAATTTGGGGGACCGTACACAGCGGTACATGTTCCGAGCACTATTGCTCGTTGCAAGATATGGAATGTTGCCCTAACGGCCCTGAAAAGCAATACTAAATTAGCCGCTGGCAATGAATTGCACTTTCAACGGCGAGTAAGTAAGGTTTAATGTAAAATAATGAGAATATTAAATCTTGTTACATACAATATTCCCCATTTGAATGATTACGGATCTGTCGTAACAAAGGTTTTGTTGCATTGTTCAGACAGCCCTCATTTCACGACCTGGTTTTCTGAGAACAGAGAATGAAACATACCGAACAAAACAACAATTAATCGTGTTGATTCTCCCGAAATAGTTTTCCTTTTCGTTTCTATGATTGTACGTTAACCATGGCGGCGATGAACAAGCTTTTTTTCATATGTTTTGACCGTGATTTGTCATGAAATGCCCATCATACGTGGATTAGTATATGTACGAGAACAATATAGGCTAACTATGAGGCATCATGTTTTCCGATTGTAAAAGTTTCGCCAACGGAAGAAGAGAGAAAGGGATCGTGAATGTTTTCTCGCTCGTCGAATTAGTGATCTAGATTCACTTCAGGAGTTCTTAGCTACTTGACAGGGTACTGTTCGCGGCAGGAATCGTGTTGTACTTCTTCAAAGTAACCCATACAACGGACCTATGCATTCTGCCGACACTTCTGCTCAACACTGAGTTTTGCGTATTGCGAAAGTGCATTTCCTGCAAGAGTCTAATACTGATCAACTCAGATAAACCCAACATCAATTGATACGTGCCCAATAGCATATTCCGTGGTTAACATTCGAGTTACCACCGAACATCCTCGAAAGTCTTGTGCTCCATAAATCAGAAGACTATTTTCCCACAAGCGCGTGTGCGGGCATCGGAACACACCCAGGCATAAACGGGAAATAGCTGTGAATTTTGCATGGAAATAATCAGCGAATAGTATTTTTCGGAGCGTCCGAAGGAGCACACGGTTACCGCGTGTACGAACACGGCATCGATGCCGCGTCACTGTCCCTAAAGCAATTAACGTCCATGTACATGGACTGCTAGATTATAAATGTCCCTTTCGACGTAATCCTATATTTTATTTTCTTCGATTTTTACATCCGCCGAATCGCGCACAGCATCCATGGAATCCTAGCCTAGATCCGAATGCTGACTGTTCCCAGATGCCTGGACGAAGTCGTTTTATCGGAATCTGCCATTTCTCCTACCTCATTCACAAGACGAACAAGTAAAAGCATAATTAGCGAGATTATACTGAAAAGCGGTTCTTAGTTGATGCTATAGGTGATTATTAAATATTATCACGCGATCGCTAGAACCCTGTCGATGCCATTCGATGTTTATTGAGTCCTACTAGTAAAAGTTCAGGTAAAATTTCAACTTGGGCAACACTCATATTAGGCACATGTCATACATTCATACTGGGAGAATGGATTTAGCAGAAATATTTTGGGATTTTGATGCCCTGATGGTAAATATATTGATTCTAATAGAGACCACAGCCAATTAGTGTTCGAGATCTGGATTTCTCCCATAAATCAGGATGAAATGTCAATTAAATGCTGGCTTTCACTTGGGTGACAATTTGACGTCATCTGGAATTGACAGAACTAGTCCCTCCTAATCTACGCGGTTAATGGGAAATGTAGGCAATTTAGTAGTGAACCAGCTTCCTGTCATGGTTGCTCCATCGCTGTGGAGTAAGCTGCCAATCGGTTTTCTTCAGTCTCTTCATCGGTAGGGTCTTTTTGAGTCATCTCTCATTATTTGTTTTTTAATCATCAAATTGCTCCGATTCTGGCCAGTGAGCTTTTGTGTTGCAATAGAAATGAGTTTCAAGTCCAGGCCCCTGAGAGCACACCGGGAACTGGCAACTAGGTGCTGGTAACGTATGACGTGTAAACGAATAGAACCGAACCGTACGGCTTGTACTGTTCGACCTTGAAAGTCAATGAGGTGGTCCGGTCGCTCTTTCGCCGTTAGCGTGAAGTGACGTGTGGACGTCATGGCATATATTCACACATGCGCTGTCCCTTGCATTATTTGGCAATAAAGAGAGGGGTATACGCTTGAGCGATCAGTCCCACGACAGTGATATCGTACCATTGCAAATATTTCATAAATGGTTCAGACCGAACCAATACCTCCTCATCGCTAAGCTTGAACCACCCTGTCACATTGTCATCCCCTAAGTTTTGATTTATCGTTGAGCTAAACGATCTTTCGATATACCATTACTTGGGAATGTAGCTGGTTTCAACACTTTAAATTTGGAGAAGATATTGTAGCGATACACTAGCTTTTGTAACCTTTATATCAAATAGCCCCTTTATTCTTATTTAGCCGGCATTTGAAACAAATTTTTTTATCTTAAAACGTTTAGTGGTTACCGGTCCTTAACTCGAATAACTCGGAGTCGCCCCCTATATTACATGGGTTTGTCATGTATATTGTATTTGACATTTGGGATTTGGGGCTGTTGATGTCTGAGACTATACCGGCAAAAAATGGAAGTTTGGAATAAAAAGAAAGAAAAAGACGTCAACATGAAGGAACAATTTTTCCGGTAGGCTACATACAAATTTCGTACCAATACGACATGGTACCGGTACCCACATCATATACGATATATGAAGGTGAGTGCTGAATTATATTTATGCCATTTGCCCATACGAAATTCCGCATTCTTTTTCCACTGTTTTGTTCTTCTCTCAGGCCGCCGGATTCCATCTTCCCTCTGTAGAACAAAGCAAATAATACATGTTCCTGGCCAGGTGGAACGCAGTAAAAAATAAACTAATCCAATGGAATCACCGCAGCAGTGCTAGGACACCTCGTTCCAAGATTTGTTTTCCCACGAAAAAAAAAAGGTTTTTTTTCTTATCGAGCATGGGTCCTCAGTCATCAAAACACCGCGATAACTGTCAAAAATCTCACGCAAACTCTAATCTATCTATCTATCTATCTATCTATCTATCTATCTATTCATCCATCCATCCATCCATCCATCCCGCCTCCTGCCTTCCTTTGGCCCGTGTTCACTCGTCTCCCGTCTGACCGATGTTACTTTGCCCAAACATGACACAATGTTCCTTCGCCATCCCCAGATGAATCAGATTCCCTTTGAAACTCTGTCATCATGTTCCTCTGGTGGTGCCACTTTCAGCTTGTACACAGAGTTTTGATGCAATGCCATATAATGCCATTAGAGTTAAACGGAAAATCTGGAGAAATATGTATTATTATTGATGATATCGACTAAACTTGGGCCCACGTCATTAATCCCTGGTCGTCTTTGACCATGTGGAGGTCAATGCCGAAGGTCAGTAAGATGCATAGCAGGCCATTATGTGAAACTGCCCTTTTGACTCCGAATTAGACATTGCTTGATCGATGTAACCACGCTTGAATGGTGGTGCATTTCGCCCATGTGAAGGTAATTGTCAAAGGACCTTGGAGAGGCACGTAGACCATTGCATGGAATTGTCATTTTTGCCACCAATTGGTCATTCTTTGATGGATGTTAACTAAGCTTGAATACTTTGTTTATTAACTATTAGGACATCTTGCAATGTCAAAGGTCATTGAAGAGGCACAAAGGCAACTGGGAAATTATCTTTTCGGCTTACAATTAAACTTGGATAAATTGTTCAGTGACTACTGTGACATCTGTGGCCATGTAACGTTCAAGGTCATGAATGGCAGTGAAATCACGGGCTTAACTCAAGGAGGGCATATGAGGGGTGGCCACGGATATTTTGGC
>JAODTK010002534.1:0-15089 GCA_026419785.1 Sclerodactyla briareus
GAAGGGACTAGGGCAGCAGCAGGTGGCTCCCCCTGTCATTGGCTGCAATCCTTCATAACAAACCCAGCAAATTCGTTGTCCAGATATACCCTCTCGGCGATTCTAGAATTTGGTCTCCTCATATATGTATGTGGATCCACCGGATGACTAAGCTGCGATGATCTTCCCAGCTAATCACCAATTTAGCAGGTGATTATATCGTGAGATCAGTTTTGTCCTTGTCTCTGCCTCGCTCAACTCCATGCAATAATCCTCAGTTGTCAGCTCGCAGGACTTGTTTTTCTTGATGTTCATCTGTGTGTGGAAGACGTACGTTGGGGTAGTGGTTGGATATCACTGGAGAAGTCCCTACTGGTCCTGGTCGGGGACTGTCATGCGGGGTTTCTGTTACTACAGCTGGGGTTACAGTTACTCTCACAGCACTGGATCTGTAGAGTACTGGCTCGGGGACTACAATCCTCAGCTCCAGTCTGGGTCAACACCCATGTTCTGGCAGAATCGATCATGGTGGTAGTTTTGTGCCCTTTCTTTTGCGATGGCAATAGGCCTATTTGGGGATGGCATCAGGATCGAATAGTTGCACATCGCCCATATCAGGGTTCCTGAGGTCATTGGAAAACCCGGAAAAGTCAATAAGAATCCAGGCCTGGATAAGATTTGAAATTCAGTGTAAAGGTGTTGAGTCTTGGAAAAGTCAGGAAGTTTCCATGAAGTGATGTTGTTACTTCCTCACAGCTGTTTACCTTTGCTGCTCTAATTGCTCATCTTCGGGTTGTTCACAATTGAAAATTCTGTTCAAGAAAGATGAAAATCCCATATTTGGTTTTGAAAAAGTCATGAAAATTGATTCTCAGATCCACAGGAAAACTGTTGTGTGCAAGAATCCAGAATTTGCCATGGGCTACGTAGCAATTACTATGTAATATAGCTTGATCAGATTTTTTGGTTGCATGCTGGTAAAGTGATCATGTCCGTTCACTTCACTTTTCGAACCCCGGTAAAATCAAGGATTTCTTCTATCTTAGTGAGCAACATCGTTGGTCGACCTCAGTCGGACATTCACGTTTCCATTTATTAGATTATTACCAAAAAAAGTTGAGTCTAGTTACCTGGCACAATTGATTTTAATGCATGTCGCCTCCTCCCGAATATTGACTAGATTTGCATTGAGTACATTGAGCATGTCTAGGAAACTCTACCATTTTGTCCATATGTGGTAAATTGGACTGGGGCTACAGTCACAACCCTTTGCAGTGAGGGTTTCCCAATTCTTACTGGATTTATATAGCTGAAGATTGCAACGATCTCCCAATAATATTGACGAGTGTTCTATCAGGTGACAACATTAATGAGGGTCTTCCAAGAGTTACAGTCGCACATGACTCACAGTGCCTCAATGGAATGGCTCCACGTATCTGAGAATCCTTTTTTGAATCACTTGCAACTGCGTAACTTGGTGGAACTGAAGATCCTCATCATCCCATGGCATATTAGGAGGGGCAACATAAAAAAAGTTCTCATCTGGTGGCAACATATTGGGATCCATATGACCCTCTTGCCCGTATTGTCCTATTTCGTCTCGCCTGAAACAGTTCAGGTATTGACTTAGCGATCACTTTGGTGGTTGGTGTGTGTATGTGTGTCCACTTCTCGTTGCAGGATTTCTCCTCTGAACGGTGAGACCGCTTTTGATGAAATTTTTGTTTGTAGTATCGATTGGTTGAACAACCCGATTAGAACTTTTTGGGTACAAATTTGCACTAAATGAAGTAGGGATTTGCCTTCTCATATATTAATTTATTGTTCAAGCTTGTAAGCATGTCACGGATTTTTCCCAGAGTTTGATGATCCTGGTTTTTGATGTTTGGTCTGAGATGAAGGGTTTTTTTTCCCCCCCCCCCCCCCCCCCCCCAGGGATCATTGAGCCCTGGGAACATTGTCCAGTATGACCTCCTAAGGAGTGTGTTCAGCTCACTTTCCCTAGTTAGCTGTAAGTATCCCCTCATTTGTTTGTTAGGGCTGGAGAGTACATGGGTATTTTCCTTAAATTGCCCCCTATGGTATGAGAAATTTTCATGTGTGGGGTGTCAGGATACATGTAACTTGGACGTCAGCATGGGCCAAAACAACTTGTAACACTTGTAAACAACGTGTAGTGTAATGTATTTCTAAACTTCAGCACAACATTTCAGAGGATTTGGAAAATTTGGTTTCCCTCAGAGTACTTTGAACGTATGCTTTGCCTTTCCGCCACATATATTTATATAGCCACATTTATATATTCAAATTCATATATTTAATATTCAGTGCTTGTTTTGTACTTTTTTGTCCCTGTAGGCTTTCAGTATTATATTTTTTTGTGTATATTAACTTTGTAAGTTATTGTTGTTCTTGAAGTCTAAGAAGGTATAGATTGGAACAAATGCATGTGGTGTCAGCCTTCACACAAGGCGGGTAGATTATGGCAGATAAAATCACGGGGGTGGAAGGCAATAAGATAACAGCTGGATGGAGACATGGTTGAATCAGATTTTAACTGACAATGTTTCCCGATTGATTCACTTCATTAGTACGAGAGGGTGAACTATTACCCTTAGTAGTACAACTGTTTTCTTAAACTCCTCTCACAATTGTTGTCGAAAGAAACTTTGTTTGCACTGAAACTGACGACATTTTATCTGGCAAGAAGGAATAATAACCGACTGTTTGTTGTTGTGGTCTTATTTGTCTCGATCATCTCACCTGTCATGTTGTCATTTGAAGCATTTATCTCCTGTGATTCCTGTCTGGGTAATACATACCAGTCCGAGGCCGCTGCATCGAAGGGCCGCCTCTCGAGGCCGAGGCCACACCTCGAGGCGGCAATATATTATCCATGAAATGTCACTGTTTAACATACAAGAAAATTTTTGTTTTGTCCTCCCCGTGGCTACAGCTAGTCATTAATGGAGACAAAGAATGTTAAAAGTCCCAAAAGGGAATTGAAACACACGATCGTAGCCCAACTGTTATTCTTGGAAGTCAGTACTCGGAAATTAAAGAATATGAAAGCAGTTGTAAAAATGTTATGCTTGTGAGATTTGCTACAAAGGTTTATTACTTCTCAATCAAATTTACCACCACTTCAATGCAAATGAGCACCATTCCCGGCTAGGCTTTTTGCCATCACATGGTTTTACATGAGGGGTGTTGTTTTAACCCTAGTAATGGAAAACGGTTTGCACAGTATTAATGTTTTCCTCATGTCCTAGTCAGTTAACCTGCAACCGTTTCACCTCAGTATTTAGTATTGCAGAAGACGGTTTTCAAGTACTCAATGCCATTACAGTACAAAACTTAACGACAAACAAACCAAAAGCCAAGAGGCTAGTGAATTTCTTGACTGTCTGAAGTTCATTGACCGCAGTGACCTTTGATCTGAACCCCAAAACAATCGGGATCCTGTCCTCATTATGGGGACCCACATCCCAATATGACTTTATGATCCGCCAAGTGGGATCTTAGTTATCTCGTGTTAACCAAGGCAGTTGTCACACACCACACACCACACAAAAAACAAAAAACAACAACTGTCATGACGCATAGACTAAAGTAAGAATAAAACAAATAATTTGGTGTGATTTTTATCTTATGTACAGACTGCAGTGTCTGTTGGGCTCATTTGACAGAATATTACTAACTAGTGTTTCAATAATCTTTTAAATACAATTGCACGCATTCAAGCTGCTAATGCAGTAACTTTTAGGCTAGGGACTGTGCCAAAGTCCCCGCCAAATATACCATGTAATTTAATATAAATGCATTCCACAATCTGTAGCACACACCACATCCTTTGTTTTTAGTATCCCAGGCTTAGGCATCATTTTTAATGCCTAAAACAGAATTTCAACCTCGCAATCTCCAACTCCGACATCGAGGGACGATCATCCTCTCATCAATCAATTGCAAACTACATCTCTGCCAAACTGGTTGACACAAATCTTACCGCATTCCGTATTTGGAGCTGGGCCGGTCATTTTGCCAAGGGCCTTGCAACCAATGCATGGGGACGGGGCTTTGCAGTACGTGCAGTTCTGTTCCATCTATTTGGCGGGAATTGCAGGCCTAGCCTTCCCTCCGGCTGTGGCCCCCATGAGTGGAGTGTTCACATGTTGCCGCGCTTTTGGCAGATTCGCTGATTTGTAAAAGCTAGCACATATGCGTAAGTCTCACTGTACGGGCAAGTCACATTCAGCCTGTGGGTGATCTATTGGCCAGTAGCTCGCTAGGCACTGCCTCCGCACGCACTGGGGACTGCATGGCGAACGGCGTCCCCGGGCCCGAGTGCAGCGTCAGTACATTCTACTAATCGGCAGGCTTTTTGTTGTAACGGGGGTACGCATGGTAGTTGAAGTTATCGCGGTCATTCAAACCAACGATCATTCCTGGTATATAGAATTGTTAGATTTATACATAGCCAAGAATTTGTCCTGGCCGTGCCCAAAACCCGCAGTCCCGCCGAGGCCGGCCAAAATTTGGCTTCGGCCGAAGCCGCCTCGAGGCCTCTCCAAACTGAATACATCCCCTATTATGCACTTTTCAATCGCATGACGCAAACCCACGCTCCCCTACTACCCCGGACAATGTGGGTCATTGCATTTGGTGGGTCAACTAACTGGGTAAAAGCCAACACCCCCGTCAGTCACTTTTTCTGACTGACAAATCCTGGAGAAATTAATACAACCTAATTCCCAGAGCCCCTAAGCCTCTGTCACATTTGAAACAAACCAACTCCCCCTCAGTCACTTTAGTGACCAATAACATTGGTACGGACCATATGTGTTTCACCTTGTAATTGGACAATTACCCTATGAGGACCACTTGTCCAGGGGGGTAAAAGTTTGGGGGGGGGATGTGGTCATGCAAGTCACAAGTGCGTTAATTCTAGTAGAAGCGCAATACTCGCTCATTAGAACATTGATAGTAGGTCTGCTCCTGGGACCGATATTTTACGTTGTGACCTCCATGACCCAATCACTTCGGGGAACCTGAGGAAGCGGACGTTAAAACGTGACTGCTCACAGCCGACAGAAGACGGTGACTCATTGGATCTATCCGTATGAACCCCAAAAATCAATGCATCACAGCAGAACCATGAAGTGAAGACCAAGACCGTCGTCCATCAACTGAAGTACAAAAGCACTGTGACGGCTGGATTTTCGAACCCCAAATATTGCCTTGCAAAGTGTCTTGATACCACTCTCGTACTCGGTTCTTCTGCCCTGGAATAAATGCAAGTGTTCAAGGTTGCACTCTCACTCCAAACAAACACAAAGCTAATCTCTGATTTGTGCACTATACTTCTATTAGGACATAAAAAGTTGGTAAAAATGTGCTTCTACTATGAGCATGCAAGCTTATTCTAAGTAGGCTTAAATTGTGTTCGTGTGTGTTGTTCTATACCATCCTTCAAAAAGAGTCTTAGACTTTTGATGCCGGCTTGAACTTAGGTGACCTCGCCCTTGTCACCGGAACCGAAATTTCATTTACTCTCCGAGAGCAAAATGTTTGAAAATATAAATTCTCACAAATTCGCACCTTCCCCAAATACCGTTGAATCCACCAACAACATAGGGTTATCGTAACTTTCTGTAGGAAATCTTAAAAATTCCATGTTTGATCAGACCAGCCATTTTAGACTCGGGCCTATTTTGTTGCCAGGGTTTTCAAACTCTTTCAACCTCTGCCTCAACCTCTAAACCTGAACCCAAGACCCAAGGATGAACAATGTTCCATCTGGCATTGGGTAGACGGAGGTCTCCACGGCAGCCCGCTCCCACTCTCCCGCTATTCTTGCAAAGCACGTTCTCTACCTCTCACCTACTGCTTGCAAGATCACTACGAATAACCTCATCCCAGGTCGTCCGGGGCCTACCTCTGCCACGCCGGCCATCCATCTCAGCTTCCAAAGACCAAACGATCTCTCAGCTCATCAGAAGGAAAACAATAGGGTTTCATATTATCAATACGAATTCTCCCCCTTGCCCCCCCCCCTCCCCCAAAATAAGATCTGAAGCGCTTCACAATTATGAATTGGGGAAAAGCGACTGACGAAATAGGGGAAAACATTCCAAGGTGTGAAGCACCCTCATTAAAAGACCAGTCCTCTCAGACACATTGTTTCAATTTCGCTGTGCATTGGCCGGCCCTCTGCTCCGTTTGCCGCATAAATGTTTACATCGCGTGTCACGTGATATAACTTCATTATTCGAGGGCGCTATTTCGGAGTACTCTTCTCACGAAATACGTTTTTCAGAAACAGCGACTCCCTACGCGTAAAGGCCTACCACAGCAAACACATAACGTTAAGAAAATGTTTCGTCTGATGTTTTAGTAACCATCTGTGGGGTGGTAACAATTTATGTTAGCCTCCCAAAAAAAAAAAAAAAAAAATGTGGCACAATTTGATTCTTTTTAACACAATTATTAACTGAAACGTAGAAATCCAATGTTTACGACGTCCCAATTAAAAACGCCCTGAAAGTTTTGTTCATGCCATAGATCGACTATTATGGAATGGAACGATTTTTCGCAGAAAGACCACATCAAGGAATAATACTCATTCGTCAGTATCCCGGCACGCGGAAAAGCAAGAAATGGCCATCTCACTCCATCGAGCTTCAGTTCCTGCACACCGGTGAACTCAAGAAATTATTTTTCTTTATTGGGAGTATTGTATGTAGCCAGAACCGTCTATTGTTTCTCCGTCGCTTCCGGCGTGCATTTAATATGCACAAAAGCAGGAACTCGTCCTCACTCATAGGGACCGTTGACCACCACTCAAAGACTATACGCTATCTCAATATGTTTCAACAGTCGAGATGTGTTGGAGTGTTTCTGTCTGATGACTGCCGAACCTATTGTAGAGGCGTATAGTGTTTGCCTATTTTAATATCTAATGAATTTTACTCGTTGATGAACTTCAGGCGCATATGTTCAAACAATTTTGCCCCGATCTTCTAACGGCATGCCTATGCAAGGGTGGCGATTTGTGTTGGCAGTTGGAGGGGACCGACAGATGAATACACTAAAGCGGAGTCGCGCCACCACTGGGTTGGCGCGGAGCGTAGTAGAAAAGTTTCCGTTTGGACAGACCCCCAATTCCAGAACGGACGCCTCATGCCTAATGGCCTATGGGACAGTTAGCAGTATTCCTGAAATTGATAACGAATTTTTATTGCAGAAAAAGGACTTTAAAACTTTATTGATTAGGATCAAATTTCAAGTTTGGCGTTGGGTGCTGGGTGGCATTTGAAAATACGATGCAATGAGGGTACAGAAATGAAAAAGACATGGAAATGGGCAATGGCAACAACACTACGTTCGCGCGAACGCGAAATTTTGCAGATCCAATTTGGACCAACGACCGAACATTGCACTGACCTATCACTTGATAGGCCCT
Source organism: Sclerodactyla briareus (assembly GCA_026419785.1). Classification (NCBI taxonomy): domain Eukaryota; kingdom Metazoa; phylum Echinodermata; class Holothuroidea; order Dendrochirotida; family Sclerodactylidae; genus Sclerodactyla; species Sclerodactyla briareus. The sequence continues at coordinate 7,442 of JAODTK010002534.1, forward strand.
AGTTTTTCTGTTGGCGGCGCAACCACAGACGCATGGGAGGTACACTTCTAATTGGAGCCATAATTAGTGGCCAAATGAGTTAAACACAGAAGTGAAACCTTACTTCTGCGCGCGGAGCGCGCGCGAAAATTTCAACACAGCGTGGACGTTCCATCGAACAGTCCAGCAATCTTTGTATTAACTCATCTTCCACCTGAATTTTGAATCAGGGTCTTTGCCAAAACTAAATTGAGGCGTTCCCTGGCCGAATCGCCAGCAGGTGGGGGGGGGATTCCCCCCCGTCGGGGAGCCTTCCCCCCCCCCTCCCCCGTCGGGGAATCTTCCCCCTCCGATTTAGAAGGCTTGCTACGCGCCATAGATGCACGAAGCGCGCAAAATCAATTTGTGCCGGGCATTAACATTTCACTAAAATGCGGCCATTATGACGGTTTCAGGCATTTAACAGTAACCTTAATTGATTGCTGCAATTTTTTTCAACATTCAAATTATTGGGAGGAGGAAATTAAATATCATCCATTCCCCCCCCCCACTGGAAATGTTGAAGACATGTTCTTTTCCCTCCCCCTTTCCCCCCCCCACGAATTCCTTGTGTTGAACTGGATAGTGCTTCAACCAGCAGTAGGTGCAATAGCGCCTCCGCCTATTCCCTGAAATTGCAGGACATATCTCCGCACACGAAACTTTGTAACCTATTATTGTTGTCTCGTTTTCTCGCCCAAGGCCATGACCTCCACCTATAGTAACTTGTAAGGGATGTGGAGAACGTTTCGATACGTAGGGAATCAATGGTAGCCCCCCCCCCCCACTTTCTCCCTCAATGATGAGAAGGGCTGGCCGGGAAAGGCTCGATCAGTATTTCCCACGACAGCGAGCCCTCTGCACAGCTACTATTTTCGGCACTATAGAAATATGAGAGAGCCCTACATGAACCTCTAAATAAGTATATGCATTGGAGGTTTGACCACCCAACTTTCATAACTTCCTCGACAGTCTCACGCGGGGTTGCTCCTGTCGCGACCAGCAGCTCTAGACATGTTTCCCCTACCTTGACAAAGGCCATGCAGTTTTCTTAGAGACGTTAACCTATATATTAATTACATGCAGAACTGTTCTGAGGAAGGGCGCGTAGGGGAAAGAACAACTTCCGAAATAGAGATCATTCATGGGGGAACTCACTCACTCTTTCGACTTGGGATAACATGAACATGCAGGCCACAGTCCGAATTCCAAGTCCATGGATTAGACATTTCACAAATTGTAGTATCAGAGTGAGAGCGGGTACCAACACCTTTGAAATTTGGAGAGTGTGGGAGAGTGTAGGGTGGAGAAGGTGGGACCGTAGAGTGAAAACAATAATGGAAGGCACGCAATAGTTGCTTGCTCCTCCTTATTCATTTTTCGACCCCATTCCCATTGATTTTAGCGGCGGGGACGGTACTGACTATAAGTTACAAGTAGGTGACAACTGCGTGGACTATCCTATGTCATAGTCTGCCTGGGTCACGAGAAAATAGAGGATCATGATATCCACATATGGTCTGAGTCCACCAAAGGTGTCTGATTCAATGCATGTAGTACATTTACACACAGAACAGGAGATTCTTGTACAGGATTCGGAGTGCCGCGTGTTATTGATGGTATCATTCCAGAATAGACTTCAAGATGATGTCACCATTCTGGCTTAGCAAAGAGGTACGGGGCTGAAGCCTCCTCGTATAAACCCTTTCCCCTCTCACTCCTCGATCCTGAACACACATCACTTTAAACTGAGAACGAAGTGCGCCTATGCAATATTACTGAGCTGACTCCAATTTTAAATCATGTCATGCAAGAAGCATATTGGCAAAGCGGCAGTAACGTACCAGAGATTCGCCTGGGTGGGGGTGGGGGGTCGGAACCCAAGGGAGTGCGCCCTCATTAAGGGTCCTCACCTCCCTATTGGCAAAAAACTACAATTTATGGGCCCTAGACACAGCTGGCGCTGCTGCATATTTGCTACATAACAGCTGCAAAGCTTCTACTGAACTGCAAAAACTAAGTTTTTGTGATGAAAATTTATTGATCACATGGTTCATGGGGGGGAGGGGGGTTCCCCTCGTGGGTATGGCACGCAAAGCGGATTACTGCTAGGTAGCCTGGGGCCCAGTATCTTTTGATCGGAATATGGTCAATGCCACCAAACCTATATATTTCCAATTCCAACGCAAGTTAAGCAACCAACCTTTCACAAACCTCATATTTTTTCAACGGCAAAATTCATCCAAGCTAACTTGGGTCACCTTCCTTAAACAATAGTATAGCCAACGAGTTGGCAACCCTGAGGAATGTCGCGGAACTGGGCTCCTCCGCAAAAACAGTACATCATTCCCTTCCCTCACGAAGTGATAAGCATTCTATATAGACTTACTATGCCCTAACCTGACGTAATGTCCAGCGACGACTTGAAGGTTTCGCGACAATCACATTCGTCGTTCGGCATGCTCCTTAACCTGCGAAGAGCCTTCGGTAACTGTATGGTCATTTGGGATACCCCACGTGTTAGTGTTAATTCACGGTCTCGCTGTCAGTGCTTTGACGCACAGTGGCCTAGCCTAATGCCTTTGTAATGCGAAGGGATATCCTAATCTTCAATTAGAATTACTTCTCGTTTTTCACACACCGTGCGTGCTGGCATTTTTTTGCACAGGTCAAATTTTGATGGAATTATTTCACCGTTGTGCCGACGGGAAGAAAAATGGTACATAATCCTCTGAAAAGTTGGATTACGCGATGTCAAGAAGCTAAGGCCTAGCCTACCTAGTTCTACTAATACGATAGCCTACCTCCCATGCGCCCTAGTTAAAGGCATTTGATGGAGACCAGATTTGAGTGTGAAATAGACACCGGCGAATCTCGCCTTCTCTTCTCGAATAGGCGCCAGATTTTAACGAGGCGGGTTGATGATTCCTCTGCTACCACTCCCGACCCGACCCCGCATTTTCCCCTCCGAAGGACGTGAGTGGACGCTTCAACATGCGCCCACTTTCCTGTCCTGTGAGGGGGAGGGAAGCTTTGAAAAACACCGCAGATGCTTTGCAGAATTCAAACCGGTACCTCCAACATGCGAGTCGCCCACTCTAACCGACGATCCCACACCACTCCTCCCTGACTTACTTTGTACATGTTCATCTCTTTGTTTTCACCTAGTGACGTCAGTAGGTGGCATTTCACTATTGTGACGTAGCCATTTGGCATGTATCTCGGATCTTGAATGTCATCAGTTTCATGTTTCAATCTCCACTCTACTTGTCTTCTTTTCTTCTTCTACTCTATGGCAAATACTACTCGTCAAGCCTGTTCAGTCAACTATTCAAACGAGTGTGTGGTGTGGTGCCGATCATGAATTGGGCACCAAGAAGCACGCCAAAACACGCAACTCGGTGAGGACCCCTCCCTGAACTCATCCGCATTTGAAGCTCCAATGGACGTCTTATATTAATTCAACGCCGAGATTCTCTGACCTGGTACATCCTGTTGCAGTATTGTCTCATTCGTGGAACAGTTTTCAAATATTTACCATGAGCAGACAGGTCCAGCACATAACTTGATGTTAAGAAATTTATACGTTTTCCAATGTCGTTGATGTAGAAGAGAAACATCAGTGGTCCTAATACCGTCTCACTAGGCACACCTGACTGCACTGTGTACACGGGTGAAGTCACTCCAATCATATCACCTTTCCGCGTTCTGTCATGAGCAATGCTTAATCCATCCTTTGTTTTACCACTACCCCATATAGTCATCTTGCTACTACAAGTTGTGAGGAACGGGTCAAGCCGTCGTGAAATCAAGAAGATATCAAGTTTTAATGTTGTTTTGTTTTTCTATTCTTCTAAGTCTTTTTCTGTCTTTTCCTATTTCTTCATCGTAGTTAATAGTTTTGAGTTCTTTAGAATCTTCCTCCCAAACCCATGCTGCTAATAGCTGAATGGTCATGGTCATCAAAATGCTCCATGATAGAATGATATATATGTTCCATCACATTTCGAATCCATACAAGTCTGGATACAGACCTTAGTCTGTGGGGAGATTCTTATTCCCATTCTGTAAATTTGAACAAGTGAGTCAAATGCCAATCGTCTGGAAACAGTTTACCTTGGAACCTAACGTTAATACACTAGCCTATAGAAGTTCAGAATGCCCAATTGGATTTGGGGTTCTGACTGTTTCTGTCAAAGTAACGTTACTGCACAACTCCCCAGTGGAGCCAACGGACAGAGAAGACTGTAGAAGAATTGCATCATTGCAGTTCCTCCAATAATTTCAGGAGCCTGGGTTTGCATTTTTGGTTTGGGTAGTGAATATTTCCTTAACAAGCCTCAATGGTCAATTGTTGGCAAACTAACAAACTCAAAAAAGAAAGCCATTTCAAAAATTGGGTTCCCATTCCAACTCAATTTTACTGAAGCTTCAGCGGTTCTTTGATAGGTCTGGTAACCAGTGGCACTTCACTGCGACTACATAGCCACTGTAGAGATATGTACCTCATGTAAACGGAGCCAACTTGAGTAGGAATTCCTTGATGTTGGTTGAGGTTTTCGGTCTAAGCTCTCTCCGTCTACATATTCATTAATGCACACTGGGTTAGGTTATCTGGTGGTTCATAGGCATAGGCAGTAGCAAACCTAGAGACTAAGACCCAAGTTGAAAAGTGTGATTCCTTGGCCTTGCCTCATTAACAGGAGGCCTACTGTATATTATGGGGTGGCAAATACAGTCGTAAGTTCACCGGCACTCCGCTATGGTGTACTAAAGTACTCCACAAGGTTTGACACTTCTTTCCTGCCATTGACTAACAGTTAAGCAGCCTAGTGTGTTTACCGATTTAAACTAAAAAAGAAAAGTACCTCAACCCCGGATCACTGAGTTGAAAATCCGCCTCTGCATTAAATTTTTTTTTGTTAAAACTTCTTATAGTCCTTGGTGGTGTGGGTGTTCTTTCTGGATCAATTCTAGGCTCAACACATCTCGGTGTCCAGTATGGTAATCAAAACATGGCATAGTAGAGGCATCTTCAATTTTGACCAATCCCCATAACAGATTTGCCATCTTTCGATTCCACTGACACCAAGATGTATTGACCCAGAATTGGTCCGACTTCACCCACACCACCAAGAACATAACGTGTAATTGACAAAAAATACTGCATAGCTGAATATCCAGTGCCGATGGTCCGTGGCGGCACCCTTTAGATTCCAAAGTTGGTAAGATGAGCTCATAATTTTTGAGTTAATCAAATAAACCCCTACACTTTGTAAGCTGCTTTACTGTTAGTCAATGGCAGAAGAGTTAAACCTTGTTTGGTTAGTTAGGCTAGTTAACTACATAGAAAAATGTTGAGATGGCCTATGGGTCATTGCTGGCTGGAAAATTATATTTTCACAATTTGAAAAATTTTGAATGAGTGGGATGTGGAATGTTCATGACCATATCAAAGTAGAAGCCGCCTAGCTTGCTTTCAAATGGAGCGTGGTATCGTCATAGTTGTTGTGCATGGCGTGTGAGTGAAAATTCACTAAAGCAATTTTTAGGCTATGAATATTATCTCCTTTCGGAAAAGCCCTAAGATTCACCCTGAAGTCCAGTTATTGTAAGAAGTCTCCTTGGGCATGTGCAAATGCATCAGTTAGAGTTTGCAGTGAATCAGTTTGATATAGACTTGGGAGTCCAACCCCCTCAATTTTGGTTCTTCTTGCTGATCACCCTAAATTGGTTTCCACTGGAAGTGAGATGGTCACTTGAAACTGATAAAATCTGTTTTAAATTGTACAGTGACTGGATCTAATATATCTGAATACTTTTTCAGAACCATGGCTGACCACTTGAGCTGGACCCCCTGGTTTCTTGAAGGCACCACCCTACTGGGTCCAAGAGCAAGATTCCAGCAGAACCCAACTCAAGGCCCCTCCTTGATGATGTCCTGGAGACAGAAACACTTGACTGACCAACCTCGACATCATCGGAAGTTTGCCCTGGTGTTTCGCTTTGCTGTGGTTAGTCCAGCTTATGTGTATATGGTTTAGCACGGTGAGGGTAGTCTCCTCTTCCTCAACCTCCAATACTTTACACAACTCCTCCCCTCTTTTTAGCCTACTAGTCACATTCTGGTGGATTCTACCATATTCCAATCTGGCCATTCCATTGTCCTCTCTATTCACCCATAATCAGAGTTTCACAGTCACATTTTTTGGCGACTTTTTTGACACTAAAAAGTGTCTTACCATTCCCTTTCACCAACAAGTCAAGTAGAACCTTCACATACACATCTCTCAACAGGATGGGTTTTTTTTTTTTTACATCAAAATTATAGTATAGTGTGTAAATGCAAGTCATCAGTTTCATGAGTACCACAAATTGCCATGATACAGATTATATATGTAAAGTAATGCATTATAAACGCATTGCAGAAGTCATGCCAGTATTATGTATGGTGAGTTGAATGCTCAAAATGTCGCAAAAATTATCACCCACTCTTTATGCCTAAATTCCAGTCGGACCGAATCAGAACGAGGGTAAGAGCGAGATGAGGACAAAGAGGGGACGAAAGATGAGGGATCAAGAAATCTGTCAGTGCGATTGATTGGAGGAGTGCAATCAAGAGACCTCTAGATTCAAGGTCAGTTGCCAATCTAGGGCGAAGGGGGGGGGGGGGGGGAACGGATATCTTTTCTCCTAAATACACCTGATGTTTTTCTGGAGGGAAAGGAAAAAAGAAAAATTTAAAAAACCTGCAGTGGGAAAAAATCAAAACTGGCCAGTGTTGTACTGTCCAGTGATTTCGAGTGTTGGCACTAGGGAGCTTGCCATAGGTGGGCGGAAGGCGGAAGACTGGCAGAGTGGTAGCAGTGGAACTTTACAACCAAAATATTCCGGTCTCGAATTCGAGAGGCACCGGACAAATTTGACATGGGTGGCTGCCACCAAGCAGTGCGATGGGGCGAGGTCTTCACTACATGGTTATGCTGTGTGCAGGGGATGATTGGGGTTACTGGGGTTTTACGGGAATGTGCAATAAGTTCGTCTGTCGGCTGTGAAAAGCAGTATGTTGAACTGATCTTCCGCTCCTCCAGGTTACGAGAAGGTGGTCGGGGGGGTTGGAGTTCACTGATATTCTTTCGGATGGGGACGTTAAAACGGCGGGCCCGGGAGGAACAGGTGGGATTGGTACCCCCGCTGCTTAACATTGAGCACTAGTCGAGACGAGAGGGCGAGTCATCGCCGGTGCTCACCACGTTCAATTCGGCCACGGGTCCTAGATGAGCCTTCAATGGCTTCCTGAACCCATTGGAATCAAATCAAGGCGTATGGGGGAGTTTGTACCACCCCTGCTAAGGTTGGGACTCTTGAGTTAATCATGGATGGTGGGTGAGCTGTACAACCAAGTGTGGAAAAACCGGCATGGATGACACCTGGGAGATTGCCATGGGGTTCGAAAATCACGAGTCGGGTCATACCAGGACTTGGGACTTTTGAGACCTTCACCGTCTTCCTGGCATTTGGCGAAGAATTCACAGATAACAACTAGTGCAGTAACCAGGTCTCAGGCCTCTCATACAATCAATATGCTGCCTCTTTATGTATGTCTATATGAAGAGCAGATAGTCATAAT
>JAODTK010002536.1:0-29969 GCA_026419785.1 Sclerodactyla briareus
AGCTCCTGTGACAAAATTTTAACCGCTGTTATCAGCTCATTGTAGGTGCTTAATTCGCATAATTTTCCAATTTTTCCACTTGGTAAGAAATTCGCCAACTCAGTAGTAATGTCCGCTAACATTTTATAGATCTAATGTGTTTGGTGTTCATTAAATTTGATTGAAATACCATATATAATAGCTTCCGTTAGAATAAAGAACTGATGACCGAGTAACCATAGCTCCTGTGACAATGTTTACTGCTGTTATACTCCGTCCACAAGCAAACCTGCTCTTACCCAACCAATTTGATAGGTTAATTTATGTCCTCTCTCTCACCTGATAATGCGGTGCCCAACACCCCCCCCCCCCCGGATCTGTTTCTTGGAAGCAACCATATTCTCTTACTGGTTCTGGCTGGCTGTGTGGCTGTAACTGTGTCAATTTATATGTCAAAATAGACAATTAATTGATAGACAGATGTGGAGGTTTCCTACAGCTATTTTTGGACATCCTTGACTGTTGCCTGGGGATGGGTTGTTGGTATGTGGTGGAGGGGGTTGGAGGTGTTTTGGCTGCCTGGCAGGGGTGGGTGGGGGGGGAATTGCATTTCCTGGCTGCTTGGCAAAAAAGGGCAATGAAATAATGACGGAATTTTGATTCTGAAGGCCAAGAAGCTCAGGCTGCTAATGGGATTTTGAACATTTCAGTTTTTACAAGTTGGATTTTGGGACAAGAAGTGAGTTGCCTGAGCGACAAACTCTATTCACTTGGGTATTTTCATGGAGAGAGGAGTGGGGGGGGGGGCCGGCAATGGAGAAGAAAAAAGCATTAAGGGGACTTTGGTAATAAAGAGTCCAAAACTTTTGTTTTTTTTAATTTTCAGATTTTTTGTTGTTGTATATGTGCAGATATGGTATGTTCGTTTTGACATGACATGGTCTGCATGACTATTTTGTTGTGGTGTAGTGAATAATAGAACCACCGATCGCGCAAACCAGGCGAACACACTGTTTGGCGATCGCCTTGTTTTTTCGTAATTGCTCCTTTAGCGTTTTTAAGCAGCCTGCATGGATACTAGTGCTCCTTATCTATACATTATTATCCATTTATTAAAGTTCACTTTCGGACAGTTCTAGACCAATGTGTGGTGCAAACGGAATATACCTTCATTTGTTCATTGTGTTTGGAGAACTTCTTTGTGAATGATGAAGATGTATAGTGACTTCGCGTGCCTAGAAAACCGACTCTGAACTCGCCTGACAAGTTCTCTTTTCCAGATAGTTCTGGACCAAATGCAGTGTGGTGAATCGGAGATAGAGATCTCTTGCAAAGTGAATTAAAACATTCAATGGTCTAGAAACCTGAGTGTCAAAAGAACTCTTGGTAACGTCCACATTGTGCCATCCACATTGGTCCTGGGGGGGGGGGGGGGGATAATATAAAATGTGAAACCCCAATAATGTCAGACCTAAGAATACCAGCATAGACATTATGATTATGAATAACGTTTGATATATAGTACGCTGGGCTCCTGACAATATTCTTTTAATGATTGAGGAACGAAATGAAAATTGAATGATTTCATGTGGAATGAGATAATTTCCACTCATTTCCACCGGCCCACTTTTACTTGTGAAATTATCGCACAAATTGTCAATTCTATGTAGTCTAATACCTGTGCTGTAAAATGCTTGTGTGGTGGGTCAGCTACTCCTCCAGTACTTCAGGAAAGTTACTAAAGGTTTATAATTCTCCCATCACACATCGTTGGAGAGTACTCAGGGGTTTCACAGTGCATGGGCTGATGGGATGGTAAAAGTTACACGTTTGCCCTATTAGCCTCTGAAGAGAGGAAGAAGAGAGGGCCATCTATTGCTGGCTGATGTTAATCGATGATCATATTTGGCTCCCTGATATGTGAATGATCTGCCGTTGGCTTGTGCTCCCTAAGTCAAGTTGTGTTGTTTGTCCCTGATTCATTTAATCTTCATCCTCGTGACTTGAAATTGACTTGAACCACAAATAAACTTGACTCTGCTGGGGCAGTGATTTGACTTGCACAAAGATATCTTTCTATTTTATTCTGTAATTAATTGTTTTCATGTTTTGTTTTCTTTGGACCAGCAAATCCAGCTGTGTACGCAGCTGTTTGAAACTGCTACTGGGAAGAAATTTATTTATAATGGAACATGCGATTTATAGGAAGTTAAATTTATGTACATTTACATATTATAATTGTTTTATTTTATTATTCAGCAAGTGGACTGTAGGCAAAAACAAAGCACAGGTGCTGTGAGCTCAAACCGCACAAAATGTACTAGGACGGCTGTACAAATTATTGTTGAATGTTCAAGATCATGAGGCCGGTCATTTCAAGCAATGCCTATTGTGGCCCCTGTAACAACCTTTGACAAGTTGAGAAGTTTTGGTCCACATCCATCGAAGAATGACTGTTTTGCTTTTTTTCTTTCATCATATGTTATCTACTGCTTTAAATTCTAACAACGCTATATGATGTTTGTATCCAAAATCTGCCAGTAAGCGAAAAGATCACCTCTCAAAGGAACATTATGCACCATACGTTTCATCACGGTAAAATCTAATGTACTTCTTGTAGGGGGAGATACATTTTATACATAATGGCCTATATGCCCTTTGACCACCGACCTTTCACAAAGTCAAATATGTCTCATGGTCAATTACAATTTGTCCAAGTTTGAGTGTCGACATCCGTCACAGAATGACTGTTTAGGGCCAAAAGGAAAGGGCATTGTGACGCACGATGGATAGAGTGAAAAGGCTGGTAGGGCCCAAGTGGTCCTTGTACCTAAAATTAGTGAAAAGCTAATAGGGTCTGACTATCTATCATATTTCAAGCCTCAGCACTGTGGGGGGGAAACATTTTGCATGATTGCACGTTATGGGCCCTCGGGCCGCAAACTGGGCCTCACAGTCCAAAATTTCCTGATAACGCCTGAATGTACGGCTACTATAAACCCTCATTAACGACTGAAAATCACACTGAAAATGGAAAATCAGCATTTGCATGATTTAACATGATGGCCCTATGGCCCACCTTGGGGCCTCTTCAGTCAGAAGTTCTCAATCACTCCCCGATGGTCCATGTAACTGATGAGGCATTGCATGTAACTTTAAAGAAATTGATTGGTTACTTTGTGTAAGGAGATGCATTTCAAGTACCGATGTGTGAAATTCCATCTGGAATTTCCTAAAATGGGCCACCTCGGGCCCAAATAGGACGCTTGGATTAAAAAAAATCCTGGAACACCCAAAGGTACGACTGATTAGACCATCATTATGACCAAATGTCAATGACTGTGCCCAAACTTGTAAGAGGAGATCGTTTTTGCATAATTCTCACATGGTGGGAGGGGCCCTCAGGTCCCACACTAGGCCTCGGTCCCAAACCCGGCACACCTGAAGGTACGCTATTAGACCATCATTATGACTCGAACATCACGGGTGCAACTAGGATTTGTCGGGATACAGATATAACAGTGATTTCTATAATGGGCGCGTCAGGGCCCAAACTGCCCCTGCCCCAACATTCCTTCGACAACTCAATGGCCCCTAAAACCAGGAGCATAACCTTAACTTTGAGAAAATCAATTGAAGCTTGTGAGTGAGGACCTGCATTTCAATCAACACAACACCATTGTGTGAAATATCATAAATGGGCTCTCGGGCCCAAGTCGGACCTTGAACAAAAAATCCTGAAACCTCCTCAAAAGTACGTCTATTATACCATATTATGACGGCGAACATCAGTCATTGTGCAACAAATTTGTAGGAGAAAGTAGCGTTTTTGCAGTTTTCCCTACTTATTGGCGCATTGTGATTTTGTCGTATTCACATGACGGCCTTTGGCCAAACTGGCTTTTGGCCAACTTCTGAACCACCCCTCAATGGCGCCTCTACCCAGAAACATTACCATGTAACTTTGTAAGAAAATCAATTGAAGCTTGTGGGAGTTGCATTTCAAGTACTGATTGTGTGGCATTGTTTCATAAAATGGGCCCTCGGGGCCCGAGTGGGACCTTGGACCGAAAATTCATAAACATCATTAGACTTGAACATCAGCATCTGTGCACCAACACTGTAGGAAGTAGCGTTTTGTCAGGTTTTCCACTCATGGGCCCATTGTGCCCCCTTTATGCGCAATTTGATCTTGACCTTTAGTTGGTCAACAATGACCTCATTCCAATGAATTTTGTGTACCAAGTCTACAAGTCTAGTCGGATTCATCAAAAGCCCGACATTTTTTGGCCCAAAAGGCAACAAGTTCACCGACTGTAAGATAATATGATAATAGATGATAATAGATAGATATATAGTAGATAGATAGAATCATAGAATGATAGATAGATAGATAGATAAGTGACATGGGCATTCCAATTAGCTCAACCACAACCATCTAGATAGCTGGTTTGAGACTAAAAATACCAGCCTTCATTTCAGCATTGTCATTTATATGCATTTCTGAGTGTGCGGCCCCCCCTACGTAATGATTTCTGGTCATCGTTAGTTTCACAATCTGCGCTCATTTTTAGTCGCTATAATGACAGATTGTTCCCATTTTTTTCAATATAACACAACCACTCATTGGAAGTTAGACGGGTCCGAAGGCAGTAATGAGCACTGATTTGTGTGTGCTGAAAACACAACATGCAGACGTCCTCGAAGCAATTATAGAGGACCCCCTCCCCTCTGGCCATACTATTTATCATCCATCCATTCTCTCGCTCTGTTAACATTTGATTCAAGTGCTACGGCTAACTCCTACATCATCCTTTGATGGTATGATGGACACACGCGCCCGAGATCACGCAACTGACAACAACGGACTCATAAGTTACATACCTGGATAGTCTGTATATTCTAAGTTTAGGTCTCGGACCTCACTGTGGGGTGGATACAGTGACTGGATCAAGGATGTGTCGACGGGAGGGGGGGGGGGGGGCGATGCAGTTGACCCCTGTCGAGGAAACCATCTTAAGCGGAGCGCCATCATGGTTGGCGCGTATGCCATAAGAAACTTAGGGTTTTTAACCCCCCCAAATAGCCGAACATCACTTCCGTTCCAAGCGGTCATGTCATAACCTTCAAATATATCAAACGTTTGGAGAAAAATGGCTTTTTAAAACCATCCACTCCCAGGATGGCTTTAGCTAAACTACATGTACGCCAGCCCTAGAAATATATTCGTCATAGCAATGAAAAAAATGAACGTTCAGAAAGGAGTATCTAAGCGGGAGCCCCTTCAATCCGCCCCGTTGAAGGCCTGCTGTTCGACAAAAATCTCTCCGTCTTTAGGTACAAAGAACTCACAAAATATATGGTAATTATTAACCCTGTTGGCTTCCTCCATGCAGTTATAACCATATGAAGATGGATAACTTACATATTAAAAACAGCACATTTATTCTGACGAACAAACGAGTACTTACAACACTACGCATCAACGATAGACTATCCCAACAATTTTTAAGAGGCTCTGCGTAGGCTACTTTAACTGTATTCAGTGGCGTAGCCAGAAATTTTATAGTAGGGGGCGATGTGGGTGCCGGGGTCTTGAAGTGAGGAGGGGTGGGGCAAGGCATGTGATGTTCAATATGTTGACCATCTACGCGGAGCGCTCACGCAGGGGTGTCGCGGAACGTACTAGACATGTTTGGTCTGAGGACCCTCCCAGATTGGCCGGAATGGCTATTTCTCGTGTATTTTGTTTAAAAACATAGCAAAATTCTGAAATGGATGCACCTTTTTGAGTTTTAGAGAAACACCTGATTAATACTAGTTTCCTGTATCGAACCTCACTTTAAACTTGGTACTAAGTTGGAGACAATTTTCGGCAAGTAGTAATCCTGAGAGAGCTGTGTTTTTATTCTTGCAAATACATATTAAAGTATTTGATAATGACACTGATGAACTGATATACAGCACAATTACTACGTCTTTAGTAGGCGACCAGACACGCAATTGCGTTCTATTGACAGGACATTTAAAAAAAAAATGCGCTCGAAGTTTTGCCATGTATGCCGATTGATTGGACAAAGAGTGCGCCCCTTCCACTGCCGCATATGGATTTGACGCTTGTCATACCTACTCGTAATGTTTCGGATTTGCCATGATTCTAACCGCAAGGTCATACCTAATACATGATGAGTACAATGACATTTGTTTTGGATTAAGTTGACGTCCTCTGTATAACATACTTGCACACAACGAGTATCAGTATCAATTGTCCAGAGTAAGGCTATATCGAGCGTATATAGCTTTCTTAGGGAGGTAGAAAGAAATACAATATTACTTTTACTGCTTTTGGTGTGCTTAAATATGTTTCAATTCTAGGGGGAAAAAAAGAATTGATTTCACGCCAAACATCATATTAGGCCTCAGAAGCTTGTGCCACTAACCCTGGTAAAGCTGAAATGTTTCCTACTGCGTGGATAGATCCTTTGACATGTAGAGTAAGGGAATTTTTGGAGGAAATTATGAAAAAGTTTCAATTTGGTGTATGTATAATACGATAACAACGATGCCCACCATACTGTCGCCTGTACGGTTGAATCTCATATCCCCATGGTGATCGCTGGTGAGTGACAGTGATTGTGGCATCTTATAGCACACTACATTGACCAGGCTGGATACAGATCTTCCCGAAGGGGGGGGGGGGGGGGAGTTCGTGCTGAATCAAGAATCGAGCAAAGCCAACACAATCCCTATGTGCGTGCAGCGCACCTCATGAGCGCGTACGCGGAGTCATCCTCTGCGCGGGTCCAACTGTAGATGCTAGATGCTCTCTAGTGCACTCTGAAGCTCATTTGGGAACTGTGTATGTGTTATTTTTTGGTATACAATCTTCTAGAAAATTATCAAGACGTCATAAAATTCTCTGTATATAAACAGAGACGTCTGGGAATATATTGGACCTAGTCATGTCATGTCGCCTTAATGATGTAGCGTGCGCTCTTCTGTGTTACTAACCACAGAACAAGACCCAACGTGTGCGCAGCACACATCAAGAGCGCAGCGCGAAGTCCTTTCGGTAGGATTCTAGATGCTCTCTATCTAGCCGCATCGGAAAGCTCATTTGGGATCATTTCATTGTGATTTAGGGATAAATTCCAGAAATTTATTCAGACAATTCATATAATTTTGGGGCATCATATAACAGATATCTGTGTGCCATCAGCACAGGTTCTACCCGGCGGCCTTCGTATTGCAAGAGAATCCACGAATGAACATCTAAACATTTTGACAAGTATAAAAGGTAATGCTCATTGAATCGATATTCACCGATTAAAAGTATAGAGGTATTCTCAAGTGACCGATATTCTCCGGACTAATTCACAAAACGGGGGGTGGGAGGGGGGGGGGGCTGACACCTAAAAAAGACATATCCGCTGAAAAAGGGGGGGGGCTTAAGCTGGAAAGCCCCCCCCCCCCCTTGGATCTGCGGTCTGAAGACGCACACTTGGATGGTTTGAATAGCTTCTTATACTTGTCCCCATGGATGAGTACATGTCCATATTGCTTTTGGTGGTCCATCGTAGTGAACGAGCCCAAGTCTTGTGGGCCGATAAGGCCACCATGGTTGGTCTTGATGAATTTGGTGGTTCTATAGCTTCCCTTAATGGGATTACAAGAACCTTTATTTTTAATGTACCTGGGTTCACTTTTGTCAAAACTGGAATATTTGCCAAAGGACGTAGGACTGTTCGAAATGAAATAACGCTCCCAACGCGTCCAACAAATGTTAGTAGGTACTTTTCTGATCCTTCAACCATCCTTCGACCAATTTAGAGGAAAACTAGTCCACCCTTACTCATCAAATTCCTCATTTTTATTTTTTATCCACCCCTCGTCCATACCCGTATAAAAAATTACAACATTTTTCAGACGTGAGGCCGGAGCCACATGCCCCCCTAAATCGCCCCTGGATAGATGGTATCATTGTTAATTTCTTACTCATTCAACATCACCCCACCCAATAGCTCGTAAATCCTGCGTCATACTGACCACAGCTAGGGAGAAGCGGCAATAAGTTAAAAGTATTAGGGGCGCTCGTGATCTTTTTTTCCACAAAAATGGAATGTGTGAATGAAGTAAAGTCAGTTGAAAGTTATCTCAATTATTAGGGGGGACACCCCCCCTTCCACATGTGCCACCCATGCTGCCAGGTAGCTTGACATTTCAACATCCCCATATGCAGGGGACCTTACATTGTTGAACCGTTTAGGGGCCGTGCGCAAAAATTTATGAAACCATGACGACGATGTCAGTAGGTCCATTTAGGACGTCGCTAGAGGGGTTGCGGGATGGAGGTTTCATCTCCCAAAATGATCAACTCTGGGGTATGGGGTGTCACCCATTTTTTTTGCTTTCGCATAGATGGAAATTGGCATCGACCAGTCTGAATTTTTGGGAGTAGATTGGCTGATTTCCCGGACTTGAATAAGTCTTGATTTTCTAATTAGGACTTCTTAGACCTGAGACAAAACTTCTTTGAAGGCATGATCATGGCACTTGTATGTCTTACATTATGGCAGCCGAAAATTACACACCGAATTTCAGCGATTCGAGGTGTTACCGTAAGCACAATCAGCGATTAAAAAAATTGTCTTGGACATAACGGGGGGGAACTGCAGTTTCCTCTAATACAGGAGTAGTCTTGTCTCGTCTACTATGCAAACAACAACGAGTGGTTATCACTGCATAGGGATCACTGTCAATGGTAAAACATGTTTACGTTTTAAAATTCTTGTACCAACAAACTATAGATTGGCTCTGAATAAGAACTACAAAAATGCGAAAGTGAATACCTTTTTGCAATCTAGGGGGGTTGTCAAACGAAAAATTTTCGTCTACGCTACGCGCCAACCCGGTGGTGGGCTTCCGCTTAGATGGGTATCCATCTTGTACTGTCCCCCCCCCAACCTCCAACACAAAACGCCCCCTTGGACAACTTGGTGTTTTCCATGTGAGATGCCGAAGTCTTGACTCTTAATAGAGCCCAGGATATATAATTCAGATTTAGAATCGACGACCATCGGTTGTTTAATTTTACGAAAGTCAAATTCCACACGTACCACCAGCATAGACCACAACAGATATGCATGTGCACCGCCAGTATCACACTTCGGTTATACTGTCATGGTCTCGCCGACAGTTGACCGTGAATAATTTTGTAAACGTAAAACAATGACGTCATTTGTTACAAGTTTTTCGAGCAAATGAAATGTAGCAGATTTTTGCGGAGTTTTCATCGCTCCACAGATAAAAAATGGAAAGAGCTATCCAAAAACGAAAGCTATGATCGTCTCAGTCGATTTCTATGACAATCGGAGTTTCTGAAGATATCTAGCTATACTTTGCTGTTATGGCTGTTAACAATGATGTGTTCTCAGCCAAATCGCGATTCACTCGTCTCCAGTGAAGGGGGCAGATCCACCCGGTGGATAGATTCTTGCACTGTTCTGCGCTGCCCCCTCAACGTGACGAAAGCTCTTACGTAATAATTTTGTATGCGTTTTCTCCGCCGAGACGGGGAGAAATGCAGGTCGCGAGTGCTTTGGTTTTGTTATAAGCCTCATTACCCTCATAATAGCAAAATACACGTTTCTGAAGCTAAATTGTCGATTGTCTCTAAGTAGGGTACTTAGCCTATTTATGTAATTTATGTTTGGCTCGTAGCAGATACGGAATACGGGTGAACCGTAGGTACTTTGGAGACTTTGTTTGGCACATAGTGCAGGATATAAAGGTAGTAGTCACTGATTGGTTTGTCAGCGTAATATATATAATATATATTATATATAGTTTCAGATTTTCACAGAACTGGTGAATATGGTTTACCTTCAGTCCTGAAACGTTTTAACAAAGATTCGTGGTCAATGAAGGTCATTCAATATGGGTCCTATTTGCAGAATTTATTGCAAATCGGAAGTCGGTTTTGGATTTTCATGGAACCTGTGTTTACCTTCAGTTTGATTGTTTTTTATATCAGGATTCGGGTCACCCGAGGTCATTCAACGTGGTCTAATTTGCACGATTTATGCATAATTTTGTTATAATAAAGTTTGCCAGATTGTCATGAAATTGCTGGGGGGTATGGCTCACTTCACTCTCCAACATGTTAAACATAGACTGGAGGTCCTTCAGTGTGTCCATTTTGCATAGTGTCATTCAAATTTCAAAAGTTGTTCGATTTTTCATGAAGCCTGTTGGGGTTAAGTCCCCGAAAATTACAAACGGTGTGTATAATTGCTTCATTCATGCCAAAGTTCCAGTTTGTTGGGATTCCCAGTGAAAATGTATTAAGTGTGGTCACCATGGTCCTGAGATGTTTAAATAGTCCAATGGAAAGTTTAGTATTGGTCTATTTGCATATTTGGCAATTTAGTCACATTTCACAAAAATATACTCTTTTGTAGACCAGGTCAGGGATCAGTCCTTATGAATTTGAAATTGTCAATGATTGTCAAGCTGTTTCTGTTATTTAGGAGGAAATATACAAAAATCGGAAAGCAGCACAGGAATGAATTTATAGTTGCATGGTGACTGATGGAAGGAACCACTGATCTGATCGTGCAACCTGGCGAGAGCGGGACACTGGGGGCGATCGACTTGTTGATTACTACTAGATATAACAGGCTGCAAAACTACTTTTTTTTTCAAGGGGCCTCTTCCGGTAAACTTGGGGACTTTCAGGTTATATTGCCACTATACACATTTTCTGAAATTCTCAGGTGCTGCTTTGATATTTCAGAGGCTGCCTTGGGCATTTCAGGGGTTATTCGCCCCTGCCCCTGAAGGTGACACCCCTGTAATTTGTTCTCGTTTTATTTGATAGACACCAAGTTGAAAGTGAGTACCCTCAATACTTCCGAGAGCAAGGATGCAATGACGAAATCACCAGGCTCACCCACGACCTCATGAGGAATTCCTTACCTCAAAGCAGATCACTCAATGTTTGCATATGCTGATTGTGGAATGAAGTCAATAATTTAGCGTTCATTTCAAAGCAGATTATGCACATGTGAGTTAAACCAAATCATCCACGAGGAGGAAGAGGACTGAGGCTGATGGTGAAGAGCACGCTGGCAAAGAATAATCAGTTTATACTGTAGGTAAGATTCTCTTTATAATTTTACTCACTTTCACATGTTGTATAATAAGATGTGACTCTGTGGGTTTCATTGGTTTTTTTTGTACTTCGTCTTCTCGCGAAGGAAATTTCAGATTTCAGCCTAAAAAATATGCATAATGAAGTGGTCTAATTTACATTAATTTGTGTGATTTTCCAAGTTTGTCAATTTCCAGGAAACTTGGTGGAGTTGGTCTACCATGGTTCCGAGGAATTTAAAAAGTGAAGTCGGGTCACTAGAGGGCATTTAATGTGTCTAATTTTGCATTATTATGAAGTTTTTTGTGAAAGTTTGTGGAAGTTCCACAAAACATGGTCGATGTGATCCACCTTTGATCTATCATGTTAAGGTATAAGCTGGGGGGGTCAGTGAGGTCCATTGTTATGTGCCCTTACTTGCATAAATTTGCTTCCAATTTTCAAATTGGTAAGAATTTCACCAAAATCAGTAGGTATGTCCGTTAACATTTTCGAATCTATGTGTGTGATGTTCATGAATTTGATTGAATTCCATCATTATAATAGCTTCTGTTAGAACTAAGCATTGAGGAACGAGTGAAATAGCTCCTGTGACAACTTTTACTGTGTGATTAGCTCATTTATGTGCCTACTTTGCATAATTTTCCAATTTTCCACTTGGTAAGATTTCACCCAAAATAGAGGTATGTCGTTAACAAAATTTTCTGGATTTGATGTGTTTGATGTTATTGAATGTGATGAATTCCATCATATAATAGCTTCTGTTAGAATAAGCACGGAGGAACGAGTTAACCATGACCTGTGACAATTTTACTGCTGTTATAGCTCATTGTATGTGCCTACATTGCATAATATTCCAATTGTCAACTTGGTAAATGAATTCACCAAAATCAGTGGTATGGTCCGTTTCCGTTAACATTTTCTGGATATGTGGTGTTAATGTTCATGATTGAATTTGATTGAAGTCAATTATATAATAGCTTCTGTTAGAATAAAGCATGGAGGAACGAGTGATGAACCATGTCCTGTGAAAATGTTACTGCTGTTAGAAGTAATTGTATGTGCATTACTTTGCAAATTTATTCCATTCCACTTGGTAAGAATTTCACCAAACTCAGTAAGTAGGGTCGTTTAACATTTCATGGATCTGATGGGGTTGATTGTTCATGAATTTGATTGAATCCATAATATAATAGCTTATGTTAGATTAAAGCACTGAGGAACGAGTGAACCATAGATCCTGTTACAATTTCGATGTATGAGCTGGCCGAAATGCAAACCCTTTCTACCCAACCAATTTGCTTAGGTTGATTTCTGGCTCTCTTTCTTACCTAGGAGGCGTGCCCAAAACAACCCCCCACGCTACCCCTGGATAAGTGCCTGGATTGCACCATTTTCACTTACTGGTCTGTTGCTTTGTTGCTATAACATGTTCAATCTATATGCAAGATAGGCAATTACTAGTAGACAGATGTGGAGGTTTCCTACATATATCTTTTGGCATCCTTGACTGCCTGCATGGCCACGATAGGTTGTGTGTTGCGTGGAGGGGGGTGGGGGAGGGGGAGGGTGTTGCTGCCTGGCAGGGCGGGGGGGGGTGGAGATGGCATGTCCTGGGCTGCTGGAAATGAAAAGGCAATGAAACAATAAGAAATTTTGATCTGAAAGGCAAAAAGAAGCTCAGGTGCTACGGGGTTGATTTAGAACATTTCAAGTTGGATTTTGGGGCAAAGGAGTGAGTTGACTGAGGACCAAACCTCTATTCAAATTTGGGTGTATTTATGGAGAGAGATTGGGGGGGGGGGGGAAGGTCGGCCCGGCATGAGAAAAAAAAAAAAATTAAGGGACTTTGTATTAAGAGTCAACTGATGGTCAGTATTTTAGGAATTTCAGGATCTTTTGTGTGGTTAATGGATTCTATATTTTGTTTTTTGCATCTCTCATTTCTTGACTCGTTCTTATTAATAAACGTAAATGATCACGGACAATTAAATGCAGTGTGTGGTATAAATTAAAGACATTTGTAGAGGAATTCCTATATACTTCAATATACGTTAATGTGTGTTATATGTGACCATATGTGATGTTCGTTGACGAGGGACAATGGTCTGCATGAATTAGTGGGTTGTTTGTGTAGGAATAATCGAAACCAGGCGAGACCACTTCTTGGCGCATCGCCTTGTTTTTCGTAATTGCTCCTTTAGCGTTTAAGCAGACTGATGGATAATAGATGCTTCCTTAAATCTATACTATTATTATTTCTTTATTAAAGTTCACTTTTTCGGACAGTCTAGACCAAAATGTAGTGGTGGAAAACTGAATTATAACACATTTGTTTCATAAGTGTCAGGAAGAAACTTCTTGGGAATGATGAAGTGTATAGTGACTCGCGTGACTAGAAGAAAACTGACTAGCCTGACAAGTTCTCTTTTCGGCTAGTCTGGACCAAATGCAGTGGTTGAATCGGAATTATAGAGTCGTATGACAAAGTGAATGAACATTCAATGGTCTAGAAACCTGAGTGTCAACGGACTTCCTTGGGAACGTACCCATTGGATATTAATTATTACGATCCCAACATCTCGATGGAAAGCCGACGCTCTACCAATTGTGTAATCCACCAGGTGGTCGTGGGGGGGGGGGGGGGGGAGATAAATATAAATGTGCACCACCCAATCATGCAGGAACCGACTGAAGAAATACAGTCATAGAGATTGATGATATTGAATAACGTTGATAATATTACGATGGGCTCCTGACCAAATTCTGTTAATGATGAGAACGAAAGTGAAAATGAAGTTAAGGTGGAACGACCCCTTCTTGTGAAATTAGAACAAATTGTCAATTCTATGTAGTGTCTATATACCTGTGTAATACTGGACATGCGTGTGTGAGTGGGTCCGCTAATTCTCTCAGTATCAGAAAAAAGAACTAAAAAGGTTGAGAATTCTACAGTAAACATCTGGTGGAGGGACTCAGGGTTCAATGCTGGGGCAGGAGGGGATGGTAACGTTACACGTTTGCCCTGTTAGCCTCTGAAGAGAGAAGAAGAGAGGGCCAGCTGTTGCTGGCTGATGGTTAATCGAGGATCAGATTTGGTCCTGATATGTTTAATGAGCTGCCGTTGGCGTGCTCCCTGATCAAGTTGTGGTTGTCCTGATTCATTTAATCTTCATCCTCGTGACTTGACAATATTGACTTGAACCCCAATATACTTGACTTGCGGGGGCAGTGATTGACTTGCACAAAGATATATTTCTATTTTATTCTGTAGTAATTGTTTTCAGTTTTGTTTCTTTGGCCAGCAAATTCCAGCTGTGTACGAGGCTGTGTTTGAAACTGCTACTGGGAAAAGAAATTTTATTTATAAATGGAAAATGCATTTATAGAGGTTAAATTTATGTACCATTACATATTAAATTTGTTTTATTTTATTATCAGCCAAGTTGGACTGTAGCAAAAAACAGAGCACAGGTGCTGTAGCTCAAACCGCACAAATGTACTAGGACGGCTGTTACAATTATTTGGTGAATGTTCAGATCTGAGGCCAAGGCAGGAGTTCAAGCAATGGCTATTGTGCCCTGTAACAACCTTGACAAGTGAGAAGTTGGTCAACATCCATAGAAGAATGACTGTTTGCTTTTTTCTTCATCAGATTTACTGCTTCAATTCGACCAAACGCATTGAGTTGATCCAAAAAAATCTGCCAGTAAAGGAAGCTGAAAAGGAGCACCTCACAAGGAAAATAGACACAGTTTCGGAAAATTAATGTACTTTGTAGGAGGAGAACATTTTAAATACATAATGGCCTATATGCCCTTTGACCCCGACATTCACAAAGTCAAATATGTCTCATGGGTCAATACAATGTGTCCAAGTTTAGGTCGACATCCGTCACAGAAGGGAATGTTTAGGGGCCAAAGGGCAATGTTGACGCACTGGTCGAGTTGAAAAGGCTGTAGGGCCCAAGTTGGGCCATGGGCCAAAAATTAGTGAAAAGCTTAATGGTATGACTATTCTATCATATGTTCAAGCATCAGCACTGGGGAGGGAAAAACATTTGCATGATTGAACGTGATGGGCCCTCGGGCACCAAACTGGGCTTCACGTCCCAAATTCCTGAGAACCTGAAGGTACGGCTACTAGGACCCTCATTACGACTGAAAATCAGACACTGAAAATCTGAAAAATCGCATTTGCATGCATTTAACATGATGGGCCCTAGGGCCCACCTTGGGCCTTCAGTCAGATCAGGAAGTTCGCAAAACACCCCCGCGGGGCGTACATTTAACTGAGGAGAATTGCATGTAACTTTAAAGAAAATTGATTTGTTCTTGTGTAAGGAAGATGCATTTCGAGTCCGCTGTGTGAAATTCCATGGAATTTCCTAAAAATGGGCCCTCGGGCCCAAATAGGACCTTGGATAAAAAAAAATACCTGAACACCCAAAGGTAACGACTGATTAGACCATCATTTTGACCACCAAATGGCAATACGTGAACCAAAACTTGTAAGAGGAGAATCGTTTTTCATAATTCACATGGGGGCCTCAGGCCCACACTAGGCATGCGGTCCCAAACCCCTGGCACCCTGAAGGTACAGCTGATTGACCATGATTATGACCGAGCATCAGCAATGTGCATCAAAACTAATTTTGTAGGAGCAACAAGGATATAACAGTATTCAATAATGGGCCCTAGGCCCAAACGCCCTGCCCCCAAAATTCCTTAAAAAACTCCAATGGCCCTGAAACAAGGAGAATAACAGGTAACTTTGAAGAAATTCAATTGAAGCATTGTAGGGAGGAGATGCATGTCAAACACCATTGTGTGAAATCCCATAAAATGGGCTATCGGGCCCAAGTCGGACCGTGGACAAAAAAATCCTGAACACCTCAAAAGTACGTCTATTATACCCTCAGTATGACCCGAAACTCAGCTTGTGGCCAAAAAATTTGTAGGAGAAGAAGTAGGTTTTGCAGTTTTCCACTTAGTGGCCCATTGTGATTGCGTTATGCACAGGACGGGCCTTTGGCCAAAAATGGGCTTTTGGCCCAAACATCTGAACACCCCCAATGGCCCTCTACCAAGAACATTACATTGTAAATGAAGAAAATATTGAAGCTTGTGGGAGGAGATGCATTTCAAGTACCATTTGTGGAATTTCAAGAAAAATGGGCACTCGGGCCCAATGGGACCTTGGACCGAAATTCATAGAACATCTTAGACGCTGAAACCAGCACTGGCACACATTGTAGGAGAAGTAGCGCTTTTGCAAGTTTTCCACTCATTGGCCCATTGTGCCCCTTTGAATGCCATTTGATCTATGACCTGTAGTTGGTCACGAGGACCCATCAGTTCAATGAATTTGTGACAAGTATAGTCGGATTCATAAAGCACGAACATTTTGTTTTTTTTTTTTTTTTTTTTTTTGGCTGGCCCAAAAAGTAAAAGTTCACAGACTGGATAGATAGATATAGATCGATAGATAGTAGATAGATAGATGATAGATAGAAAGACCAGCATAGCTGGTTGAGCTAAAAGAATATGACCAGCCTTCATTTTCAGCATTGTCAATTGTATACTGCATTTCTGAGTGTGCGGCCTACGTAATGAATTTCTGGTCAGCGTTAGTTTCAATTGATCTCATTATTTAGGCGTCTATAATGAACAGAGTGTTCCCATTTTTGTCATTGACACAACCACTAATTGGAAGTTAGACGGGGCCCGAAGCGTAAATGAGAACGATTTGTTGTGGCTGAAAAAAAATGCAGAAGTATCCGAAGCCAATTATAGACCCCCTCACCTCGTGT
The DNA here is from genome assembly GCA_026419785.1 of Sclerodactyla briareus. Classification (NCBI taxonomy): domain Eukaryota; kingdom Metazoa; phylum Echinodermata; class Holothuroidea; order Dendrochirotida; family Sclerodactylidae; genus Sclerodactyla; species Sclerodactyla briareus. The sequence goes on from JAODTK010002536.1 coordinate 16,944, forward strand.
CATCTATTATCATCCATCATCTCTCCATCTGTTAACATTGATTCACGTTGCTTACTCCTACACATCCTTTGATGGATAATGAGAAACACGCCCGAAGATCACGCAGACGGACACAGGGACATCATAAGGTACTGGATAGTCTTGGTAATTATAGTAAGGCTCGGACGCGCACTGTTGGGTGGATACAGTGACGGACAAGATTGCGAAGAAGGGAGGGGGGGGGGGCCGATTGCATGGTTGACTGCGAGGAAGGAAGACCATCTTAAGCGGAGCGCCATTGCATGGATTGGCGCGTAGGCAAAGAAATTAGGGTTTTTTTTAAACCCCCCAAATTAGCCGGAAACAGCACTTCCGTTCCAAGCGTATGTTCACATAACTTCAAATATACAACGTTGGAGAAAATGGCGTTTTAAACCATCCACTCCCAGGAGCTAGGCCTAAACTACAGTACCCAGCCTAAAATATATTCGTGCATTAATGAACAAAACCATGAACGTCAGAAAGGATTATCTAAGCGAGCCCCCTTCAAATCCGCCACTGGGAAGGGCCCGTTTAGCAAAATCTCTCCGTATTAGGACAAAAATTGATATAGTGTATTATTTATGTTGGATCCCAAAGTGTTATAACTAGATGAAGATGGATAAATTTACAAATTGAACAGCACGTTATTCTGACGCAACAACGATACTTACAACACTACCATCAATTATAGACGATCCCGAAACCATTTTTTAAGAGATGTGAGTAGTCTTACTTGTATTCAGTGGCGTAGCCAGAAAGAAATTGATCAGTAGGGGGCCATGGGGGTGCCGGGGTCTTGAAGTGAGGAGGGGGGGGGGGCAAGGCATGTGATGTTCAATATGTTGGCCATTCAACCGGAGCGCCACCAGGGGTTGTCGCGGAACGTACTAGATAATGTTTGGTCTGAGAGACCCTCCCAGATTGCCGGGGAAAGGGCATTCTCGTTGTATTTGTTAAAAAAAAATAGTGCACATATTGCTGAAATGGATGCTACCATTTGCGTTTTATGAGAAATCATTTCCTGATTTAAGACTAGGTCTGTATCGACTACCCACTTTAAGTTGTTGGTACTTTTATTATGTGGACAAATTTTCGCAAGTGTATAACTGAATTTTTTTTTTATTTGAAAATTATTAAAAGTATTTGATAAATGAATGATGAAACTGATATTACAGCACAATTACTACTTAGTAGCGACAAAGACACGCATGCAGTTATGACAGACATTTAAAAAAAAATCCCGAAGGTTGCCTGGATGCCGGTTGATGGCAAAGAGGTTCAGCACTGCGCATATGGAATTGACCATTTCATACATATCCGTAATGTTTCGGGATTTGCCATGATTCTACCAAAGATAAATCTAATACATTGATGAGTACAATGACAGTTGTTTGGATTAATTTGAAGTCATCTGGTATAACACTTGCAACAACGAGTGCATTATCAATTGTCCAGAGTAAGGCTATATCGAGCGTATATAGCTTTCTTAGGAGGTACAAGACAATACATAATTAACTTAGTGCTTTTGGTGTGCGTAAAATTGTGTCATCAATCGAGGGGGGACAAGAAAAAAGAGAATGATTTTCCGCCAACTCATATTAGCCAGAAGCTTGTTCCCAAAACGCCTGGTAAACTGAAATGTTTCCTACTGAGGGCTAGATCCGTGTGCATGTAGAGGGAGGGCAATTGTTGAGGAAATTATGAAAAAAGTTTCCAATTGTGTATGGATAATACGATAACACGATCCCACCTACATTGCCCGTACGGTTGAATCTCATAATCCCCATGGTGAGGTGGTGAGTGACAGTGATTGTGGCATCTTATAGCACAATACTTGACCAGGCGTGGATACAGTCTTCCCCGAAGGGGGGGGGGGGGGAGTATTCGTGTGTGAATCAAGAATCAGCAGACACACCCATCCCTATGTTGCGAGCAGCGCACCCCATTGAGCGTGTAGCGCGGAGTCCTCTCTGCGCGGCGGGTTCCAGAGCTGTAGATTCTAGATGCTCTCTAGTGTAATCTGAAGCTCATTTGGGAAACTGTTTATTGTTGATTTTGGTATACAGATTCTATAGAAAAATTATCAAGACGCATCATAAAAATTCTCTGTATCATAAACAGGACGTCGGGAATATTTATGGGACCTAGGTCATGTCAGTCGCTCTTATGATGTAGAGTGGGCTACTTCTGTGTTACTATACCACAGAACGAGACCCAATGTGGTGCGAAGCACACATCAAGAGCGCGCAGCGCGAGTCCTGTCTGGGTGTTCGGGGATCTAGAGGCTCTCTACGATTGAAGCCTCATTTGGGAAACATTTTTTGTGATTTTGGTTGATAAGATTCCAGAAAATTTTCAAGGGGACCAATCATAATAATTTTGGGATCTAGAACAGATTCTGTGTGAACATCAGCCACAGGTCTACCCGGCCGCGTTAGTATGCCAAAAGATCCCGAAATGAACAATCTAAACAGGTGATTGAGAAGGTATAAGGTATGCTCAAGTGATCGATATTCACCGGGATTAAAAGTATATTATAAGGTTATGCTCAAGTGACCCGATATTCACCGGACTAAGTCAAAAAAACGGGGGGTGGGGAGGGGGGGGGGTTGGAAACGTAAGAAAAAGACCATATCCGCTGAAAGGGGGGGGGGGGGGGGCTGCTTAAGCTGGGAAAGCCCCCCCCCCCCGCATTGGATTCGGCGTCTGTTGACCACACTTGGATGGTGAAGGAGCTGCTGATTACTTGTTCCCCATGATGAGGTACATGTTCCATATTTGCTTTGGTGGGTTCATCGAGGTGAAACAGAGCGACCAAAGTCTTGTGGGCACGATAAGGCAACGATGGTTGGTTACTGATGTGTGTTGGTGTGTCTAGCTTCCTTAATGGGAGTACAAGAAACCCTATTATTTGATGTAGATCTGGGTTCACCTTTTGGTCAAAAATGGGAATATTTGCAAAGGACGGGAGGATGTTCAGAAAGAAATACGCGCCTCAGCGCGTCAACAAATGTTAAAGTGAGGGGTACTTTTCTGATCTTTTACCCGTCCTTTGACCAATTTGAGAGAAAACTAGGTCACCCTTTTTCATCAAAATTCCTTATTTTTTTATCCACCCCTCTCCATGACGTATATGAAAAATGACAACATTTTTTAAGAAGGGGAGGCGGGGCCCATGCCCCCCCCCCCAAATCCGCCCCGGGGATAGCTGGTATATCATGGTCATTTCTTTACTCATTTAAGCATCCACCCCACCAACTAGTAAATCCTGGGCGTCACTACGACCACCGATAAGGAGAAGGGCAATTAGTTAAAGTATTGGGGGCGTGATCATTGTTCTACACATCACACAAAAATACTGTGTGAAAGTCAAGCAGTTAAAAGTATCTCAATTATTAGGGGGGGGACATCTCCTTCCCCAAAGATCGCCACCCAGTGCTTGCCCGGGAGCTTGACACTTCAACATCACCATAGGGGGACTTTACATATGCTTAGCATGAATGTCCCTTCTTCTTGGTGATTGAAACGTTAGCTGCGTGCGCAAATATCTGGAAACCATGACGACGGTTTCAGTAGGTCCATTTAGGGACGTCGCTTAGAGGGTGGGCATGAGAGGGTTCATCTCCAAAGTATTCAACATTTGGTGTATGGGGTGTAACCCAATTTTTTTGGCATAGATGGAACTTGCAGCGACCAGTCTGACATTTTTGGGAGGTAGATCTGGCTGATTCCCAGGCTGAATAAGTCTTGATTTTCTAACTTAGGACTTCTAGAATTGGGATTACAAAACTTTAGTTAAAGGCCAATAGTTAATGCACTTTCTATGTATTACAGTATGGCAGCCGACGAAAAACTTACAACCCCACCAGCAAATTGTCAGCCGATTCGAGTGTACCGATCAGGCACAATAGCTGTTAAAAAAATTATCTTTGGACAGAACGGGGGGAAGGGGAACTGAAGATTCTCCTCTAATACAGAGTCTGTCTTGTCCTTGTGTCTTACTATGCAAACACCAACTCGGGGTATCACTGCTAGGGGTCAGTAAATGTGAAACCTGATACTTTGAAAATCTCGCTACCAAAAAAACTATGCGGGATTCTGAATAACAACGTACAAAATTGTTCACAAATATTGCAGGAATAATCTCATTTATTCTAAGTGAATACCCTTTTTCGTCTTTCGGTAATCATGGTGCAAAAAAAATGCAGCATTGACTGTGCCGGGTCATGGGACGCCTTTGCATTGTCCCCCTACGGGGGGAATGGGTTCTCGAAATGCTCAAGGTGAATTAAAATATTTCTTAACAAAAGCAAATGCTAGAAACTCAAATTGGGGTTGTGGGTTTTGATATGTCCTTTTAAATGTGCAGTTCAAAGCGGATGACCATGGCCTAAAAATTCAACTAAATTGAACACTATTTAAACATGATGCGTACGAAAGGGGTCAGTCAGTCATTATCTAGACATAGTAGAGAGTTCAGACTTTACGAAATTCCAAATAGAGTTTCGAATTATCTGTAAATTCCCAACTAAGGCGCAACTCGTTACTGACAAAGGAGATCTTATTATTTATTGTTCACTTTGGACAATCTACCTTTTTTGTGGGAATAGTACCAAAACTCCCACCATTCCAGTAGAGTGTTAAAGATAGAGCATATTAAGCGGACCCGTTCTCTCATCAGATTGCTCACAGAAACTTTGAGTTATAATATAATCATTTTCAATGGAGCCCGACTGACAGCGTGCAGGTAATGTCTACTGTGATTGTCTATGCATACCACATTGTGAGACTTTGGCGAAGGTTCGTTGCTTGAAACGGTTGCCGAACCAGGGTATTTGGTAAGCCTTTTTCGGGGAAAGGGGGGGGGTTTCATTCCCGTTGAGTTGGAGGAAACAATGTGAGACAAAACGTCATTTTTCAATTCACAGATAGGCAGATCAAACGTCAGAAGCGGTTCATGTCCGCTAGTCGATAGGGATATTTTTCAAGTATTATTCCTATACTGCACCCCATCATTTCATGGAATTTGAAAGCTTTCTCACCCGCAATATGACCCGACCATACCTAGGTCCAGGGGCCCGTCGCGGCGTCGCGTCCGTTTTGAAAAGTGGGGGGGACATATCGAAGGCAAATTTCCCATCAAGCGGAGCGCACCATGGGTTCGCGCGAGGTTATCGCTAAATGTCAGATTTCATGCCCTCAAGATCGACGGAAACGGCATCTGCCAGGCTCAATAACACCCGTTACAGTTGGGATTTGACTAGAAGACAGACCAAAAAGGTGTCATTGATACATACTAAGATGATTACCGAATATAAACTTATTTTTATTTTATACTTTTCTACTCTGACTTTGTTTGCGTGGGATCCAGGGGGTCTACCGAACGGTCCTGGGGGGATCGAAAGGAAAGCCATAGCGTACGGAACCACTCCAATTTGGGAGCAGGCAAACTGGTACCCGATTTTTACACGTCAGCATGGGAAACGACCGGCGCGCGAATGCGCTCGAAAAAAAAATTGCCTGTTTCCCGGGCATTTTAACGAAAAAGTCTGCCAAAAATTCAGTCATTTTTTCACTTGCTTTGTCCTTTCCACATTTTCCGATTTTCGCCCGAATGTTCATTTCAGAGAAATGTCTGCACCAAGGCTCTGAAATTTAATCGAGTGAAAAAAAAAAATGATTCGACGCATTACATGCATATTTAGCTACAAGCATGGAAGAAAAAACGCCATTGCGCGCGAAACAATTGAAAAAGTACATAGATAGATAGCTAGATAGAAGATAGATAGATGATAGATACGATAGATAGATAGATAGATAGATAGTAGCGTGACAGGGGCCATCACAATAGCTCAACCAGCACATAGCTGGTTGGAGCTAAAAAATATGACCAGCCTTTAATTTTCAGCATTGACAATTGGATACTGCATTGTCTGACGTGTGCGGCCTGATGTCCTGTGTAATGAATTCTGGGTCAGCGTTGAGTTTCAATTGCTCTCATTATTTAGTGTCTAAATGAACACAGATTGTCCCCATTTTTGTCATTGACACAACACACTAATTGAAAGTTAGACGGGGACCCGAAGACCGAAGCAGTAATGAAGTACTGGTTTGGGTGTGCGGAAAACACATGCCCCAGAAGTCCTGTGGCGTTTTAAACCCCCCCCCCCCCCCCAGATAGCCGGAAACGGGAATTCGTTCTAAGCGGTATGTACAAACCTTCAAATATACAACGTTTGCGAGATAAATGGCTTTTTAAACCATCCACTCCCGGAATGGCTTAGGCTCAACTACATGCACCCAGCCCTACATATATTGATATATAATGAAAAAATGAACGTAAGAAAGGGATATCTAAGGCGGAGCGCCCCCTTCAAATCCGAACCCCTGGGAAGGCCTGTTATAGGCCAAAAAATCTCTCCGGCTTTAGCGTAAACAAAATGTATAGTGTATTATTGTGTTGGCTTCCCAATGCGTTATAAACTAGAAGGGGATAAATTACAATTTTTAGAACAGCGCAGTATTCTGACGAACAAACGAGAGTACTTACAACACTACCAGCAACTATAGACTATCCCAAACAATTTTTTAAGAGCTGCTGAGTAGTCTATTGTATTCGTGGCGTAGCCAGCGAATTATCAGTAGGGGGCCATGGGGGGCCTGCCTGGTCTTGAAGGAGGAGGGGGGGGGGGCAAGGCATGTGATGTTAATATGTTGCCGCCATCTAAACGGAGCGCCAACAGGGTTGTCGCGCGTAACTAATAGATGAATGTTTGTCTGAGAGACCTCCAGATTGTCGAAAATGCATTTTCGTCGGATTTGTTCAAATTGTTTGAAAAAACATAGGCAAAATAAATTCTGATGGATGCCTACAATTTGGATTTTAGAGAAACATGAATTAAGACTAGGTCCTGATATGAACCCACTTACGTTAGTATAAGTGCCGACAATTTGATGTTCGCAATTAGGTAATCATGAATATACTGTGTGTTTTATTCTTGCAAAATAACATATTAAATTATTGATAAATGACACGGATGAACTGATATACAGCACAATACACCTATAGGCGGACACGACACGCATGCAGTTATGACAGACATTTAAAAAAAATCCCGAAATTGCCTGGAGCCGTTGATGGACAAAGATGTTCAGCCACATGCCGCATAATGGAATTTGACCATTCCATACATACTCCGTAATGTTTCGGATTTGCCATGATTCGACCAAAGATTCATACCCTATACATGATGAGTACAATGAAACAATTGTTCTGGATCAATTTGAACGTCATCTGAGGTAACTAGACGTATAACACTTGCACACAACGAGTACAGTATTAATTGTCCAGAGTAAGGCTATATCGAGTGTATATAGCCTTTCTTAGGGAGGTACAAGAAATACTAGACTTTATTGCTTTTGTGTGCGTCAATATGTGTCAATCGAGGAAAAAAAGAGAATGAGGTGATTTCACGCCAAATAATTAGCCCCAGAAGCTTGTTCCCCAACGCCTGGTGTAAAGCTGAAACGTTTCCTACGAGTGGATATAGGATCCTCGGATTGTATAATGAGGGCAATGTTTGGAGGAGGAAATTATGAAAAAGTTTAAATGTGGTGTATGTATAAAATACGATCACACGAAAATCCTGACCTACTGCCTGCACGGTTGAATCTCATAACCCCATGATGGTGACAGGGATGTGGCGTATTGATAGCACAATACTTCGACAAGGCGTGGATACAGACCTTTCCCAAGGGGGGGGGGGGACCGTGGGCGGGGGGGACAAAAGATTATGATCTCCCCACTTTTGAATGTGGGGGGGGGAAGGACCCCACCGTCCCACACCTGTTGACGACCATGCCTCGTCCCCGGGGCATACAACAGGAAAATTGTTGTATGCGATATATTCAGGCGCAAATTAGGGGGCATCTCTATTGTCGACCCGCAGTTGTTAATTTAACTGTTTTGTCCTCTTTTCGTCACGCCAAACTTTCAACCTCATAATATGGGCGGGCAATCGCGGGCAAAAGACATCCCAGCAAAATAAAAGATCTACCACCCAAAAACAAATTACACCAAAACATCGTCACCAAACAAGAACCAGCCGCAAAGAGATGAATTTCCGCCGAACGGGACACCCTCAAGGCCCAGAAGTCAAGTCACGCTAGACAACGCCTTCTGCTAAAGACGTTCAGGCAACAACGCTTGCACAACATGTCGAATATCGCAAAAAGACGAATTTCGCCCAAGAAAAGGGCTCTTGCGAAAAGACGACAAAAGAGGGCACTGCGGAAATAGGCAGCGCGGGAATTTCATGAATTACCAAAATGTGTTGCACATGGTCGGCCCACAGACATCTCTATTAATATGTCCGTGGTCAGGCCCATGCGGAACGATTTTACTGGGGGTCGGAGCTCTCCTGAGCAAAAGAACCTCACCATACCCCCCAACACACTACACAAAAACCTACATTTTCGCCATTTTCATTTGTCATATTTTTTCTTTTGCAATTTTTTTTATACTTTTTTTTCGTTATTTCATAGCGAATCGCGTGAGTCGATCATACAGGACACCCGATGTACCGCGGGAACCGGTTACCTAATTCTGTAATAGGCAGCACGAGGCCAGGGCGAACCATGAGCAAAAGCCCAAAATAACAGTGAAACAGAGGGCGTAGTAGCAGGTTTCTGGTGTAAGAGGAAAACACGTTACGCAGTATCCCCTTTATGGACCGCCGTCAGTGCGGGTATGAGGGAAGGGAGTGTCCATCGTCACCTTTTGAAAATTCTGGCTGTTTCCGACGAGATGCAAAATTGTTTTATCAGAGCAATGAAGATGATTATGTCCGCTTTTCATCAGGCGCGGCGGAATGTATTTTTTTGGGGGGGGGGCTTAATGTGACTGTTTACTATCTAGCGTTAAGCGCCACATTGGTTGGCGCCGGAGCGTGGCTAGAAATTTGGGGGTTTCCAGGCCCCTAGATGGACGGAAACGGCATTTGCCGAAGGGCCTGTGCTACAAAAATATCGAGGCAAAAATTACAGGTCTCATGTGGAAAGTGCATGCATATCAAGACAAATCAGAGAAAAATGCAATGTGAATCAAGTTTGAAGATGGTTGTCGTCTGCTAGCGTCCAGCGAACAAGCGACGGCGAATTTGCATGACGTCAGACAAAATATCGTTAATGGGGACTTATATGTAAATTCAAGCGATACTTTGTACCGTATTAGATCAATTTCGTGGACGGAAAAAAAATGCGTGAATATAACATTTTGATGCAATTATATCTTCTAAATTGCTAGGTGCAGTTATATTGCTACAGTTATTTTATTTGACGACAACCCATCTTTAATACAAGTTGAATGAAACAATGTCATTCCGACAAGGTTTAATTGGATCAAGCCTATTTACATTTGAAACACCAGTGGCGTCACCAGGACTTTTCGTCCTGGGGGGGGGGGGGCACAGGGGGGCACAGAAATTTTCTAGGGGGGCACAAGAATATATCTAAGCGGGCGCCACTGGAGGTGCGCGCAGTTTGTAAAAGGAAATTTTTGGTTGCGCAACCTCCAGTGGCCGGAAATGGCCCTTCCCGGGCGTTTAGGCTGAGTGTCCAAGCTTCAAATCTGGTCCTTTTGTGATCACAAATTTTGTAAACGGTAAAAAAATTGAATTTTTCGGATCGGTCCTACCCCCCCGTTGCCCATTTGAACTTTAGCTATTAGCGCGAGAATGTTTTTGGTTTTGAAAAGCCCCAGATGGCCGGAAATGCCCTTTCCCGGGCATTTTTTAGAGTGCATGTACCAAGCTTCAAAACATGGGCATCTTAGATCACCAAATTTTGTAATCGCTTGAAACGTTGACATTTTGTCGGGATCGGTCTATCGTTACCCGACGTTGACTCATGGCCAGAATGTTCAACAAATTAATGCTCCGTATCAACCGATACAATGTTGCGCGCGGCTACGGCGCGCAAATTTTTCCCGGTTTTCCAGGGCACATTCTGAAAGAGAAATCAGAATCCAGCAAAAAATTAGGACATTTGCCAGCTTTAGCTTCACTGTCCCAACTTGATATGAATTCATGCCATGAAGAGCAGAGGAACTCCGAGTAGTAGTTCTCGGGAGATATGATAGATCCATGGCAGAACACGCGTTGAAACCTAAGCGTCTGTGGCCTAGGGCTACTGCAGTTCAAAATTGGGCTGGTTGAGAGGTGAAAAACAACGGGACAAGAGGCCCAGTAGTAAAGGTGTTTGAGTAATTCAAAAGAGGTTGTTGTAGTTTTCAGGTCAATGAGAATGTGTTGTTATATTTTCAGCTCACAGATATGTATCAGCTAGGGGGCCAATGAATGCAGACATTTCCCATAGACGATTGAGGAAGATGTCAGGCGACGGGTTAGAGAGCAACGGGACAGGTTGCACCTCTAGTACCACGCCCGAAGCACGAACTTTTACACATTTTAGTGCATTCCCCCGCAGACAAATTTGGCATAGTTATGCCCTTCTTGTCATTAAAAATCAAAAAAGTAGCCAGGTTATATCAAACTGGTAGACGACTACTGACTACAGAAATTTTTACCGAAAAAATCACAAATCTCAGTGGGGGGGGGGGGGCAACACGGGGGGGTTTCCGGGGGGGGGGCACGTTGCCCCCCGCCCCCCTTCCTTGACGACGCCACTGGAAACACCCTTTCGAAGTATGGTACGTGTTTGACAGGTCGAGATGCGTGGGCGTTTCGGAATGTTCTAGCATGCCCAATGTGATATATTTAAGCATATGTTTCTTAAACAACACATTGAAATTGCAAAATGTGAAGATGACCCGACAAAGTAATCCTACACTGTGTGGGTGAGGGTGATCCACAGAAATTTTTATTCTTTAATTGGTATGCTCTTTTGCTGTAAAATAGCCTACCAACTTACTGGACATCAACTACATACCATTTTCAAATGGAACTGTTCAAATAGTTACCTAGTTGTTGACATATTTCTTAATCATCTGAAGAATGAAGAATGAACACATGCTGAGTAGGAACAGGTTTTGTCTTGAATAATTCGAAATAGTTTCATCCTTCGTTATTACGTGACAAGGCATCTTACCAGCGAAATAAATAACCAAGTAAATAATACTGCACCACTAGTGTTTATAATGCGTAGCAGATATATCACCGAAGTGTACAATGTTAATTCAGTTTAATGGCCATCGACTAGGTATATTAGTAGTAAGTGATAGGATCGACGTACTGAAGCAATCGCAAATTCGATTGATTGATTTTTGATGGGGTGCTGGAACCAACGGGCTTGGTACATATGGGGCTATTAGACATTAGTGTACATAGGCTACAGTGATGTTGCTATGGGTGAGGAATGCAGAAACAGGTGATATGTCAAAAACCGATGCGGACGGAGCCACAGTACCAGTCCTTCTGCTCACGAGTCACATACGGCCATCTTATATAGCTCCGGAGTGCGAATTGATTGATTGTGCAATATTCAACGGAGTATTCTAGAAATGTGAACTATTATTGAAACAATCAGGCGATAGCAATTAAATACATACATGAATGTTTTTATGAACCTCTGCAAATATGGGGGCTAACAAGCGTTTGCCCCCTATTTTGTCAAGGGGGGGGGGGGGGGGCTGAGCCCCCCAAGCCCACCCCCCCCCGGTTCCGCCGCGCCACTAGCTTTCATATTATCACTTGATAAATATTACTTTTCAATGTCTTTCAGTGGTAATGACCAGGGGGGCGATCTGTGTTGAATATTGGGGGTGGGGTGGGGGTGGGCGTGGGACATATGAGGGTAGCACCATCTAGCGGAGCGCCAGTATGGGTTGGCGCGGAGCGTGAAGGAAAATTTTCAGTTTTACAGACCCCCTTCCCCCCAGATTGTAGGGAACCGCACTCTGGGGTATATGGCAGTAAGCAACATACTATAAAATCGTCAATAAATTCCCGAATTTTTTATGTCAAGAAACATTCTTGAAGGAACTGATCAATCTTTATTCGTACAATTCGGCCACAGTTTGTTGGTGACGGGTAGGGTAAAAGAATTTGTTTGTTTCACGGACCCCCCCCCCCCCCCACCCCCAGATTTGAAGGAAACGGGCATTTCCCGGACCGTATGGCACGTAAGAAGGCGTCCCTAAAATTGGCAATAAACAATTTAGAATTCATATGCAGAAAACAATCTTGAAGGAATGCTCGATGTGTATGCCTTACCCATGCGGGCCAGCCGCCACCATCATGGACGCAGTAGGGTACAAGTGAAATTTTCAGACCACTAAGAGTGCAGGAACCGGCAATTACCGCGTTGTATGGCAGTAAGAACGTTTCTGAAAATGGCAATAATTTTCAGAATATGTATTTCAAGAAACGTCTTGAAGGAACTAATTAATAATCTGGTTAGCGCCGTGTGTGGCTGCTTTCCTATCAATTCCTCTCGATTTGCATGCATTATACCATATTAACAATTCATGGGGCCAAATTGTTATCAGAGTATCTATAGTCAGCTTGTTATTCTATTGCTGGCAAATTTGTGATCTGTGCCGGATTGTCGTAAATTTTGCATGGACAATCGGTTGGAAATCTCACCGATTGTAACGTTAGCCTATATCCGTCTATCGCCTCATCGGATGAGTTGCCAATCATTTGGGTGAATACTTTGGCTTCAAAGATGGATAAGCTCAGACAAGACTTGATGATCTTCATCGTCCGGTTGCTGAACATCAGAGTGATACGCCAGACGGTGCATCCTTCCGATCGTTAACGGTATTGACTGAGACGACGTCAATGCCTCCTTCCAAATCTCCAAGAAGCACTGTGCAAGAGACCCAATTCCAACATGGTTGTTAAAGGATGTGTGATGTGATTTTACCGTTTTTAAACATTTTCTCTTGAACATGTCTCTCTGCCATGGATATTTTCAACACTATGGAAGATGCAATTGTAATCATTCCGAGAAAGCTGGGAGGATGTGATAACGACTTCAGTAATT
>JAODTK010002538.1:0-20425 GCA_026419785.1 Sclerodactyla briareus
AACGCAAGGGAAGACGATTGAAAATGAGCGATGATTTATTAATGACGCCGAAGCAGTAGGGAAATGTCCTTAAGCCAGCCCAATCTGTCAGTCACCAGACTCAATGGAATGCGAGACGCAGTTATTCTGCGCTTGATAGAGGTTGTTTGAATGACAGGTGAACTTTTGGAGTGAACCACAGCAAATCAGTATTATTCTTGTAGTTATTTTTTTCATGTGGATAAGGTTCGAATATATATAATTTCATGTTATATATATATGTAATCTATTTCAGTGAAACCACACTCGGGGCGAATGCATTCTTGAAATCATGACGTTTCGTCCAAACTGTTTTTTTGCATAGCCAAGAGCAGGCAACCCCATTCGACGGGCGAGACCTTATTCGTTCGTATATATGCAAACCATCGGCTTGCTCGGTAGGCGACATAGAATGCTGGGTTACACATATTGCATGATATATATCAAGTATGATACTTCTTGCATATAGGAAGGAACATGTTCAAGTGCAAGCACCCTTCAAATCGAGCTTATGAAGCCAAACGGCAGTATCAAACGGGGACTGCTGATATCTCACACCATGGGATCAGTATCTATACTTGAACAATGCTAGTTCTATGTTGATGCATTCAACCTGCAGGGAACAAATGGATACATTCCGACCTGAATACCAATTGGTACCCACTATGGGGAGAGCGTAGCGAGGCTGCTATTTTGCTAATATATGACATTTGAGAATTGAGTGTGAGAATGATTGGTGGCAATTTTGGCGAAATTAACAGCGGGTTGGGAAGGTGGAAAAAAAACTGGGAATGGGAAAAGCCATAGCTCCACCAGGATTGACCTTTCTTGCAAGAGCCGTTCCAGTGGTCTCGACCCCAACCCAAGGAACAGGATATATTTCACCCGGATCAGCATCTTTACGCTAGTGTCTATTGGTGATTGCATTTATCCCCCCCCACCCCCCCGAGATCAAATTTGAAACATTCCACCTGACTACTTGAGTTGCCATGCCAAAGTTACAATTTCAAATTGGTCAATTTACAGAGAATTCGGTGGATTATCCATGTGTAATGTAGCTATTGAACAACACAGAGATCCCTTATGTATTATGTTTATGGGTTTGAATGAATCAAACATTCCAAATGGTATTGTGGTAGGGACCTGGGCTCTCACTGGACACTTTCTCTATGTCTAACATTGAAGGATGGACTCAGGGCTTCATGAGGAATCACACAGAGAAGTCCCCTCTGGATTTTATTGTTTTTATTGGTGGTTGAATGACCAACTTCCACTAGGTTCTACACTGCCTTCTTTTGTACAACATAAGTACCCCCATCAGCACTATATCAACCATTCCCAGACAACCTTCCACAGCAGACTATGTTATTTTCATTTTCACAAACTTCCATGTAAGGGATCAAGTCCAGGGGTTACTTTCAAAAGAAAAACCTCTGTCTTGTGGAAGCTGCATGGGACGCAGGGTTTTCTTTTGGTAAGACCAGGGCTCCTCACTGATCACTTCTCTTTCCTGCCTTGAGGAGGCCAGGGCTTCAATGAGGAAATCAAACAAGAATTCCCTGTGTATTTTATTGTTTTATTGGGTTGAATGACTCAACATTCCCTAGTTTCTACTGCTCTTTTCTTTTTACATAAGTAACCATCACACTATATCACTCCATTACAGAACCTTCCCACACAGACTATTTTATTTTCAAACTTCCATGTAATTTGAAATAGAAACAAAGAATACGTGTGCGAGGTGAACACATTCATTAAATTGCATGATGGGAATTTTGTTATCTTACCCATGAACAAACTCTAACTCTCGTCATGGAAAATTGCAGGAATTTCTGGTTTGTTGAAACATCATTTTTTTCCCAGTTACTAATTAGCCCCTATATATTCTTCCCCACTTATGGGGATATTAATGGTTTTCGGCATTGTCTTCTTCGCCGCAGCTGGAGATTTTCGTGTTAAATCAGGAATCTAACTCTCCAACGCATTGTCGATTGACTTGGAACTTTTCCCCTGCATAACACCTGTTTCAATATCTATATCGGATGAAATCTCGATGAGCCTCGAAAGTGGGGGCGTGCGCGGCACCACCATGAGGCAGCCTCTTGGATATTTCAAACGTTTTTAAAATCACTGATTCGCGTTTCGACAAGGTGCTTTTTTTGGGACCAACTGTCATTTTCGTCCCATGGGACCCCTGCCCGGATTTCATTTTGGATTTTTTTGGACCCACTTTTTTATATCACGATCTTGCACATATATTGGGAACAGGCTAACCATTTTGGGATGACTTTCATTTTAGCCTTATCCGCCCCACCCATCATGTACCCATAGGCGTATCAATGAGATTGAGACATTGCTCCTCCCACTGATTTGCCACAAATATGGGGATATCAACGTTGGCGGTTCCCCCGCCAGGGCGATGTCTAGTTGGTATAAGCCAGTTCGGAGATAGCTCTTGACATGCGCATTAGCCCCTGGTGCTGGCATTTTGTGACTAACATTCTGTACTGCTCGGACAATCCGCCACCGTATTTCAATGGAGTAACTGAGATTCACATTATTACTCCCTTGTTGTTCAACACTAGAAATTTCAAATTGGGCTCTACATAAGAAAACAAGTTGTTTTAGTTCTAAGTGTTCACTGCAATGCTATTAAATAAAAACAGAGATTCCCGCGAAATGGATAAACTGATCCACGTGTCAGTTGGTCATACTCACACGTTCGAGATATACTGCATATTTTGGTAACCTGGCGTGTAGTGGAATAATCCTCTTCACTGCTAACGTAGGGCGCGCAAGAGCGGTGTGATTGGCTGCATCTCTCTCCGAATTTGCATCTGGGTGGTGCTATATTCACTGTTTTATTCTGACGGTTCTCATAGTTTGTTTCGTGACCTAGAGTTTTCTGGGAATATTTTGATAGATTTCCGTATTTATTTGCTGGAATCAGCTGGTTCTACACAAAGTTATTGCATTAATTTTTTCGTACTGAATAATTCGGCGCGCTCAGGAGTCCCACACAGTTACCTATTGACGGGGGCGGCACGGTTGAAAGTTTCAACAAGATTGTGACAACTTGGCGCAATGCCCGTGCTGTGACTCCGAACTGGCTTATTGGCAGTTGTCCTTACACTAATGATGGATAATGTGAATCGCTACCCTAATCCTGTGATTTCCATTATCAAATTGTGTACAAAAATGATATAAGATACATTAGATTAGCAGTCATGAATCTTGGGATTAGCACATGGCAAACTTACAGAGTGGATGCAAACAATGGATGCGTTTTAGTTGACTGTTAGTGTTAGATAATTCGTTATTCTCCTTTATCAAGGACTGATTGGCGGTGAACGAGTCAATGTGACCACCATTACCCATCTAACAGGGCTACAGTCCCCGAGACTGATAGTTAGGCCACACCCACTGCTAGCACTGTTTCTTTGTATACAAAATTACGTCCCCCTAGACAACACAGTTGAGTACTGATCACTGACCCTTTGTCGCGTTCGAGTCGTCGTGCAAATCACTATCCCAACAGTCGCCCAAAACACCCAATATGGGGTTCTAGTATTTATAGGTTGACTTCATATACTAGCCATACACCTGTCAACCTGGATCACCAGTCAATTTGTACTGAATGATTGGACAAAGGGAATGCCCTTGACTTTCACGAATCCAGGACGGACAGCACTCGCCTTCCTCATAGACGGGGTTCTTGCATAGACAGGAAGCGCAGCAGCAGGGGTACGACGGCCTCACCACCCTATCAATAGAACATTACATCAAGGTGCATGATCATTCTATAAATAGACATTCCATCATAGCACCTGATAGGTGCCTTTTATTTCAACATGTCTCAAGAGCAACTTAGAGAGAACCGATTTTTTGACACTATTCACTGCTCGTGCACGTACTGGATCATACCAGCCCAGTGTCGTGTGCACACTGCCATAGGCCAGTTTGAAACAAACAGCAACTCGATTGCGTTTGATGACATCATATGACCTGACCCCCCAAATGGTATTGTGGTAGGGACCTGGGCTCTCACTGGACACTTTCTCTATGTCTAACATTGAGGGCCCAGGCTTAAAATGAGGAAATCAAACAGAGCAGTCCCTATGTTATTTATTGTTTATTGGGTTGAATGACTCAACATTCCACATAGGTTATACGCCTGCTTTTTACATAAGTACCAATCGCACTATAATCCATTACAGAAAAACCTTCCCACACAGACTGATTATTTTTCAAAACTCCATGTAAAGGTGATCGAGTCCGGGGTTACTTTTCCAAAGGAAAGAACCTCTGGCTTGGATCTGGCAGGGGACCAGGGGTATTTTGGTAAGACCAGGGGCTCTCACTGATCACATTATATATTCCGCATTGAGGAGGACCGGGGCTTCAAATGAGGAAGGAAATCAACACAGAGAATCCCTGTGTATTTATTGTTTTAGGGTTGAAGACTAAAATTCCACATAGGTTCTACGGCACTTTCTTTAAATTAAGTACCCATCCGACTATTACAATCCCTTACAGAAACCGCCCACACAGGATCTGTTATTCTCAACTCCATCCATGTAAATTTGAATAGAAAACAGAATAGTGTGCGAGAGTGTTGTGACATCATTCATATGCATGATGGGAATGTGTTATCTTACCAGGAACAAAACTTCTAACTCGTTATGGAAAATGGCAGGAATTCTGGTTTGGATGAAACATTCTTTTTTCCCAGGTCTATATAGCCCAAAATTATATCCCCACTTTGGGGCTATTATGGTTCGGGCATTGGCTTCTTCGCGCAGGCTGGAGATTTCGTTTGGTAACAGGAGATAAACCTCTCCAATGCATTGTCGGATTGCCTTGGAACTTTGCACACATGTTATCGATGAAAATCTCGGATGAGCTCGAAAAGTGGGCGTCGCCAAGGCACCACCATGAAGGCAGCCATCTTGGATTTAGTTGGACAAAACGTTTTTCATGATTCGGGCGTTCGACCATGGTGTCGGATTTGGGACAAACTGTCATTTTAGTCCCATGGGACCTGCCGGATGTCATTTGGATTTTTGGACCAAAACTTTTTATCCCACAGATTTGTACATTTTGGAACATGGCTACCATTTTGGGATGAACTTTCATTTTAGCCTTATTCCGACCCACCATCATGACTCATGCGATATCAAATGAGATTGACTATTGCTCTCCCACTGATTGCACAAATATGGGAGATATACTACGTGGCGGTTCACCCGCCGGGCGATGTCTAGTGTGTATAAGCCAGTTCTGAGATAGCCTTGCGCATGCGTCATGCCCTGTGCGGGCCTTGTGAAAATTCGTACTGCTCGGACAATCCGCCACAGTATTTCAAGGGAGAACTGAGATTCCCTTATACTGCCCTTGTGGTAAACAAATATCCAAATGGGTCTACATAAAGAAAACAAGTTGGTATATTAGTTCTAGCATCACTGCATGCTAATTAACTTAATGGGAAACCAAGAGAAATGCCGCGAAAGTGATAACTTGTCCACGTGTCATGTTCATCATACGCACACGTTGAGATATATAAATTTGGTAACCTGGCGTAGAATGGAATAATCCTCTCAACTGCTAACTTATGGCGCGCAAGAGCGGTGTGGATGGATGGCATCTCCGAATTTGGCAGTTTCTGGGTGGTGATATAGTCATGTTTATTCTGAAGTTCTCTAGTTTGTAGTGACCTAAAGTTTCCTGGGGAATTAATTGAAGATTCCGATTATGGCTGAATGCGATGTTCAACAAGGTATTGCATTTCGTTACTGATAATTCGGCCGGCTCAGGAGCCACACACAGTACCTGGACGGGGGCGGCACGTTGAGAAAGGTAGTAACAAATGGACAAATTGCGCAAGACCGGCTGTGACTCCGAACTGGATTATTGCATTGTCTTAAACTAATGATGATGTGATCGATACCTAGGTGATTCCATTATTCAAATTGTGTTACAAAATGATATAAGATACCATGACAGATTAGCATTCATGAGAATCTGGGGGAGTAGCACATGGCAAACTACAGAGTGGATTTCAAAACAAGGGTGCGTTTTAGTGACTGTCAGCGATAGATAATTAAGTTTTCGCCTTCGATCAAGGGGGACCTGATGGCTGACGATCATGTGACCATTACATCATCTAAACGGAGCTAAACAGTCCCAAGATGACTGATAGTAGGGCCACACCACGCTAGCCTGATTTATTTTGTATACAAAAATTACGTCCCCCTTGACAACACAGTGTATTACTGATCACGGGACCCTTCGCGTCGAGTAGTCGTGCCAAATCATCGATCACCAACAGGACAAAAACGCACCAATAATGGGGTTCTAGTATTAGA
The DNA here is from genome assembly GCA_026419785.1 of Sclerodactyla briareus. Taxonomy (NCBI): domain Eukaryota; kingdom Metazoa; phylum Echinodermata; class Holothuroidea; order Dendrochirotida; family Sclerodactylidae; genus Sclerodactyla; species Sclerodactyla briareus. The sequence continues at coordinate 6,384 of JAODTK010002538.1, forward strand.
GTTGACTTCAGCATACGAGCCATAACCTGTCAAGCATGAGCAAACCAGGCAATTTGTACTGAAAGGATTGGACAAAGGTGAATGCATTGACTCAGAAGACAGGACGGACAGCACCGCCTTCCTCATAGACGGGGTTCTTGCAGTAGACAGGATCGCAGGCAGCAGGGTTACAGACGGCCTCACCACACTATCAACTAGAACATCTACATCATAGGTGAGATCATTCTTACATAGACAATTGCATCATAGCACTGAGTGGTGCCTGTATTTCAAATGTCTCAAAGCAACTTAGAGAGAAATATTTTGACACATTCATGTCGGGGCAGTACTGGATCATACAAGACAGTGTGGTGCACACTACAGTAGGAACCAGGTTTGAACAACAGACCGATTGGCGGTGATGACATATGACTGACCCTTCCAATGTGGAAGAGTAATGACGCAAACAGGGTCATACCATTATAGAGGGGAACAAAAATGCATCTAAAGTTATACATAATAGACATGCATGGCGATCCTAAAACCATGCGTGTGGCTTGGAGTAGATTCGCTGAACTCGGTGCACATCTCAGTATGCCTATACTGATGATCGCCTGTAGCTCGCTTAGACCTACTAATCACCCATCGGATATTTTGAATTGCCAGAGCGCGAGATGATTCTAGGTAGAGAACATGAATGTGAATAGTGCAGTAGTGTGATGTAGCATCGACCAAAGAGTGCATTCCACTCCCAAGCATGGGTGCGAGCAGGACATTTTGCCTTCGGGCCAAGAGGTAGGGTAGGTGTTGTCAAGGAGTCGGTTCGTACACGGCCTGACTGAGACGTATCGTAGCAACTTTTACAATAAACATACGTTGATTATTGTCCATTCCATATTTACACCGCAGCACGACCCAGTGGTTGGCGCATTGTCGTTACCTGGCTGAGGCATTGGGGCTACTCTAGCTGTTGCAACCCACGATCCACACATTGCATGAGATCGATATGGAGGACTCAGAGTCATGGGGTTTTACTTTTCGAAAGAAAGAGGAGAAGACCCTGGCTGTGGAATCTGGCATGGGACCAGGAGAGGGCTCAAAATGAGGTTAGAGGAGGCAGCAAAGGACAGGGGCCTCTCCCTCGAATCACACTAATCTGACTAGTTTCTTGGCATTGGAGGCAGGCCAGGCTTCAAACAGAGGAAAATCAACCCAGAGGCTATGAAACCTAGCCTCACGTAGGTATTAATACATACACTGAAGTGCCAGTCTGCCAAAAAAACATTGAAATAGCGCTCGCTACAATCAGTTAGGCCCACCTAAATGGGACCAAGTGAAGACCTCAGGAGTTATTTGCCCCCCCAAATAGCCTCTGGTTTATACAATTCATTAGTGACTGGGGTCCCCATGGGGTTAAGTGATGTATTTTAGGGGGGCTGATAGCACCTGGGCCCCCGCTTATTGTGATCCCTGCACCCTGTTATGCTACTGGCAAGAGGAACAAGGGAAACAGCTTTGAATGATCTGTAACCGGCAGACGCACGGGCGGCACCCTCTGATCCAGCCCACGCCACCGCTCGGTACGTTTGTCGTTGGTGCTCGCACTCCCTCAGCCAATCGCAGGACTCTAGCTGGTCCAATCTGCCTTGAGGCCATTGGAAAGCTGAAAAATGAAACACAAAGAGTGTTGATCCATCATTCCAATATGCTCAGTACCCCACTAAAACTTACCTTTTACTGAAAAATTGAAAGGGCACATCTTCTGTCGTCTCCTACCTGGAGTCATGGCTACTCCAATGAAGCGGGTGTAGACAGTGCCAAAGGTTCCAGGGGAGGGGAATAATCCAGCTACGTAACGAGCCTGGGATATGCCGCATGGCAAGCGCCAAGAGTGACTGTGAGAGGTCAACCCATGTCTGCATCCAAAGCGAAGATCAACATAACAAGGCATCAGGGGTTCAGATACCAATGCCGGACAATGCACTCTCGGTACAGTCAGTGGGGAAAACGCCCTCACCAGTATACATGACGAGAGGGGAAAGGCTTTGCACTGGATGTTGAGAAGCGGTGGGAGGGGGGAGGAGGCGGGCAGGTGTCTCACACAGACAGCAGCAGGTTCCAATTGCCCCACTCCTCGTTTTCACTGTGCTACAATCTCTCGTCGTGGAGCAACCAAGTGAGAGGCCACAGAGGAAGGAACGGCCTTTGGGAGGAATTTTGGTCTGAACCCGACCAGAAGTTGTTGAGACGTCTGATGCTCTTGAGGTGGTGGGTAGTCGACACAACAACTGTGCTGAAAGAACACATCAGTGAGAAGGAGCACAAAGGACACATTCCCCCAAGTTAACGAATGCGGAATTGCTCTAATTACCCCCTCCCACACAAGGATATCAGTAGTCAATTAGATCGCGTGTGTCCGTATGCGAGGGTGGCTGGCTTACCTTACTCTGACCAGCAACTCGCCTCCACACCATCCCGAGATGATTTGCGGCGTTCCATCCGTTCCTTCAAGCAAAGGAGGCCAAATATTCCATGTCTCCTCCTGAACACCGAACTGCCTGCAGTTCCAGTCCTTACAAATGGCCATTTACCGCGAGATCAGGGATGCGACTGAGGGGCGATCTATCTGCTTCCGACACACGGAACGAAACTGTAATGGTGCGATACCTCAGCAGGACGGGAATGAATAATCTTGTCAACGCACCTCATAACCATCTGCACCACCATTGTTGGCCACAGGTTAGACTTTGGCAGATGGCGAAGTGTGGATGTGTGATAGAAATGATGGGTGTCATGACTCAAAGATCCCGAAATGTCAACTGGATCTCAACGATGTGGGTTGACCTGTTCCCGCGACGAAGGGTGATGGAATCGCACAAAAGGTGAATGTGCTCCACCGACTGAAGGACTGTCAGGGAGAATAGAGTTAGGTTAGACTATCGCAGACATAGTAGTAAAATGCAGAATTAATGTGCGTGAATGTGACTAACGGACGCTGCCAACGACAGAGGAGGAAAGCCTTGATAAGAAGACTCCATCCACACCGAAAACTGCCAAGCGAAAAGAGTAAGCATAAATATCATACCTATGTCTAGGAGCAATCCACAAAGAATAAAGTCCTCAACGGGATAAGTTGAAGTAGACCGTATTGCGCCACAGCACGGGGTTCCTGTTTGCCACACCTGGGCGTTATTCCATGTCCTTCACGATTGGAGTCAGCGGTTACTAGGAATCCCGACCATCCCAGGTCTTAGGCCGAAGGGGGACACCCGGCAGCCCCGGGAATGGGGCGAACGAACGGATACCGGCGATGATCTTGCATCCCTGGAGAACCGTGAATGATGAGATGATGAGAAGAAGGGGATCGTCGCCGCGCGGCGACATTACTTGCGGCTGATGATGCAAACACACACCATCGGCAACAATAATTACAGGTACATGCTGACCAAACTTGTGACGTATAGTATCGTACCATGATCTGATTACTGGAATTGAAAGAATGAGGACTAAGGCCATTGGGGAAATATGAAGTAGTTTGTAGAGAGGACAAAACGGGATTTATATATAGCTCCAGATAAAAAGAACTGAATCGCGTCAGTCAAACCGGAAGTTCTAAGACTTTCCAAGTTTGGGTATTGGAAGCATGTGTTATGGCAGATCAAAAAGGCGATCCCAATGTCATGCAATAATAAATGATGGTGCGATACTTGAAGACAACCCTAAAAAAACATCACGATGTTGTACTGCTGAACTATCAAAAACAAATTTCACTTCGGGAAAGGACATTCAGGCTCAGGGATGGGGTTTGCTTGTAGGGGTTGGTTAGATGTGTGGTACTTTGTGCAGAGCGAAAAGACAAGAGCAGATAAGGTCTGCACTAGAAAGGGAATTCAATCAAAATTGAACCAATAAAATACATGACGATAAACTTCACGTTATGGATGATTGACACACCATTTCCATAGACGAGGGCACGAGGCGATTAGCTTGGATGCGCAAGCTTCGCGAGTTCTCCGCCAATTTCTTGCTAATGCCCCATGAACTGTGGAAGGTGCAATCAATCCAAAGGAACATCGGCTAAGGAAAGGGGGTTGGACCTAATAGATAAGTCTCCATCTCCATGATTAACCCTGTTGTATCCAAGCATGCAGGTTGTCGCCATTAACAACTTCCTCTCTCCAAATTCGCCCATCCTTCCTTCGCACCATTAACCTACCCAAAAAAAAATAAAAAAATTATAGATGTCAAATGGAGGGGACTGATAATGCGGCCACTACGATATGGAGCAGCTCGCTGCTACGAATATGTGTGACCGAGGAAAATGATTCACATTGGGAGGATAAATGCTCAGTACGCCTCCAATTCAGAGCCAGTCGTCTTTAGAAACTTCAAGAACCCATTAAATAATAATGGTGACGATCTGGGACCAATTCAGGATTTGGACAAGGCAATGTGGGTTCGTGCTCCCCAAAAAGCATAATGCTCGGAATGATTTATGTCCATCTCAACCTTTTGGTTCAGTAGTGTACTAGCGCTGCACATAGCCACTTTTGCAAGTTTTGAGGATTATACGACTCAGAGCACATTGGCTTACCTCTGGCATAACTATTGTGTAGGGGAAAATTGGCAGTTATGGGCAGGCCATAAGCCAGGGGGACTAGGGCGACAGCCCTTGTTACCTGCAAAATAGCCCAAAAGGTTTGGCCAGTGAGACGATGTCCCATACCCCATTATAGTTAGGTGGGATAGCCCATTTCGGGGGGAAGGGAAGGGCCAGGGTCAGGCCAGGTCTCTTCATGAAGGGGGAGGCCGACACTGCATAGGCCGATTGAGTGAGTGGCAGAATGAAAGTTACCCACTGAGACTGCATCGACAAAATTCCCGAGCCCCATCTCTCAAAAAAATAAATGGCCTGCAAAATGTGAAATGTTTTGAGTCAATGAGTTAAGAATGTTCATATCTACAAGAAATGAATTCTTTGGTGGATACATTGATTGATGAAGGGCCGCCACCCCCCAACACCATCCCAGAAGGAACATTTGACCCCCAAACTTGTAGTGAAAAACTTGGTGAAGAAATATTCCACACATGAGCTCATTCTCATTGATTCCAGCAGGATCTTCTAATCTAAGTCGTTAAGCCTGATCCTTCCACAGAGAGCTGGAGTTTCTTCAATCTAACCCATTTTCATACATATGGCCAATACCCTTGTACAGGGCTTTGTGGGCACCCTCTGGCCAAGCCAGAGGGCCAGGTATTCTTGTGAAGGTCAGGTCGGGGGCGGGACGGATCGTGATGCCTCCTCGCAGTCAGATGAGGGTACCCCCTGACCACTGCGGTTGATCGCGACCTGGTCCACTCATTAGGGGTGAGGTCAACATCAAAAGGTCTCGAAGCGGACCTCGCCATCGTGGTGTAGAGAATTGAATGGCCATTTACGGGGCTCACAAAGAATCCATGTATCTAAAAAGGTGGCAATTGCAAATTTTTTTCAGGGATTGGGATTATAGTTGAAATGCCCCATGATCCTAATAGGAAGTCAGCATTGTATCCGGATTGATTCTCAGGCACTTGCAGGATGGTATTAATCAATTGGACTACCTGGCAACAAATACAAACACTGAGACTTATATGGAATAGGCAAAGTTTGGTAGTGTTACCCAAGTGGTGGAGCCAGGACTTGTTCTCCAGTCAGGACCACGCCCCCTGACTCCCCCCCACCCCCTTCTCCAATTTTTTCATCTAATAGTTTGTCCATTTCTTCAGGAATTTGGCTGATAAGGTCTCAAATGGCTATCAATTGGGGCCATGGCCCTCTCAAGACGGTGCACATTGATCAGGCTCCCCGAAGAGATAGGACATTTTGATTCCCCCCAGGCTGGGCCCCAATGGTGTCAACCTCCACTCACCCCCTCTCAAACAAATAGCTGCACTATTGTTGCCACATGCTTCTGCTTGTGGTTATCTAGCCAAAGTAGAAGTAAGCACAGACGAGAAACTGCCATCTACTCATTGCCGGGTGCACATTACACGCACAGAGAGAAAATCTTTAGAGGGTGGGGGGAGATTTCAGCTCTATGGTCAGGCGCGGTTTATAGGCTGGGAGCCCAAACTCCTAGGCTTTTCTGCAGTTGGGCAGTGACAGAGTCAACTGGGGTCACATGTATAGGAGGGGGGTGGAAAGGGGGGCCAAGGGCATTTTTTCCCACTGACAAAACATTCTCCTAAGTGACAATTTAACTCCTTTTTGCCACAAATTCCAGTGATCTTGTCAGCCAACGCCAGACCAAGACGGGGGATGGGGGGGGGGAGGAGATGGAAGAGAGTGATTTCAGTAGTGGCAGCCATACACCAACTTATCCCTATACCTATATCGATGTTTCACAAGGTTCCCTCAACAACTCCCCTACAGGGGTCCAATTTACCCTCCTCCCCTTCTCACTCCCTCCAGATAAACAGTGGGTGGGCATGGTGAAGAGCAAGTGGCCCATTACCGCAGGATCCTAGCACTTTTTTTTTCATTCAAATAATAACAGACAAGGATAGCTCATATGTTTTCTGCAAAAAAACCCGCATTTGAAAAATATTTCCCAATATCAGCACATGCACCCATCAGTATGTTTGCCAGGTGGTACTAGTTCTATACATGCCATATATTTGAATGACCAAGCCATATAGGAAGAGAAATATCTCAGGTGGGGAGAAGGGGTGGAGGAAGAGGGAGGGTGGGATAAGAGGAAGGGGGGGGAGGAGCGGAAGGGGGGATAAGAGGAAGAAAGGTGGGGGAAGAGGGGGGACTGGAATGACAGACATGCCTCAAGTGGGGGAGGGTACAAGGATCTAACAACGCTAGTTGTCCCACAGTTCCTGCGATTTTGGCTGCAACATATGAGACACATCACCAATTTTTTATTTCTGGAGCATTTCATTCAAGCTTTTTTAGTTTTGTGCACTCCAAGGGATCTCACAAATTCGAGGGAGGAAAACCTTAAGGACTTGTTCACTTTTACTCTATGGTTCTTTTCGTACTCTCAAACACCTTTCGACGCAATAATCTGCATTATGGACGGCCAGGATGCCACGGGATGGACCCTTTTGGGTAGAATAAAACTGCCAGAATTGCTATTGTAATGTAGGAGGTAGGGGGACAACCAGTCCTATAAATCAGTTGGAGTGGAGTGATTCCAGACCTCACCGCACCGCTGTTGTTTTTCACTATTCATTGCCAGGAGCAATAAAATCCCAAATCTACATTTCTGTCAGTGCTGTTGAGAGGCTCAACATGTCTACAGAGGAGACGTTGGATAAAGGGAGGAGACCTTAATGAATGATATGTTTGAAAGTAAAATTACCTTATAATACACATTTGCAAGGGACAACACAGAAAAATGCGGTTGCATAATCAGAGCATGAGGCAGCTGGCCACAGTCTGAGGGAAAGGGACATATTTGGACTCATCTGGTCTAGTGTGGTTGAACTACAAATGACTTCAATATCCCACAAAAATTAGTGACAAGGCAACATATGAGCATTGCATTCCCATCTATTCTTCTAAGTAAACAACATCTACACTTCTCCAATAGTGTTTTTCCCACAAAGAGTGCAGTCAAGAGGCAATACGAATGGGGAGGAGCGTCGCTGGTGGTTCCTGACGACGGAAGCATGAGTGTCTCAAGTTTAATTAGGATTAGAGTACAGAATCGCACATGACTATATCAGACCTTTCAGTACACCAGAGGGCAATATTTCCATGTCAAGGGTGTTGTAGATGATATCGTCTATTTCGAAGTTTATGTACAACCTGACAGGAATTGAAACCCAAACCTCTATCTGCAAACACGAGGGAATATCACAAAAACAATATCCGAGAGAGGAGTAGCTTCAAACCTTCTGCATGACCAGCCAAATGAATTCCTCGAAAGAAAGGAGGCAAGGTGACTGGGTAATGTTATCCATGATGATCAAATTACTTTAATATGCTCCATGGGTAACTGTTCAAATGAAGGCAGAGTGATCTGATTATCAGTGGAAAACTGTGGGTGGACGTGCTACAACAGAGACCCTCATTTCGGCAGGTGAGTGCAAATTTGGGCTCAGATATGGAAAATTTGATTAAACCAGACGTACCTTCGGATTTAGATGATCACTTCCAGTTACGCTTATTTAGTATCAATCATCACAACATCATTCCTGGCTTATTCTTTGATTGAGCTTCAAAGGGTACCTTTCAGCATATTAACTATAAGGTATAGGGTTCAGTCCACATTGCCTTCAGTACCAATTTCTTATACATGCAGCACGAATGAGAATGCAGGACGGACACACCTCACATCGTGAGTGAGCAGAAGGTCAAGTGATTAAGAGCGTGGGGAGAGAGTGATCGAAGGAGTGAGGGGTAGGTCAGTGGACCCCATTGAATGAGTGGACGTGATTCGCGTAGGGGAAGTAAGTCGCGTATAAGAGAAATGCTCATAAGAACTTTCATCAAGGCAGAGATGCGACAGGTAGCCCTTGTTACTTGAGGTTGAAAAAAAAGCTGGGGACTTGCCCATGAGAGTAAGTGATTGCTTCGTTGAGTTTTTGTACAGTGACTGCTTGAAATGACTTGACTTTGCACCAATTGAGTAGTGTATCGACTTGAAAGATTCTAGGACGTGCCCCCATCTCTGATCAAGAGGGGAAGTATCAATGACTGACGTTGGTGAGTGAGAGTGAGCGAGATGGAGTGAGTGAGTGGGTCAGTGATTCGCCAGTGAATGTGAATAAAGCGAAGTGACTGAGGAGGAAGTTGGGTGGGAATCAAGTGGCTACACCAGTGATGAAGGGAATGGATATAAGTGAATGCTGGGGATTAAGTGATGAGTATTGGGCTGATTGAGTGTTTACAGGATGGCGAGCGAGTGGCATAGTGAGGGGTGTGGGTGGGTAATAGTGCGAGTGGGCAAGGCAAAGTCAGTGGCAAGTGATTGGATCGTGTGAGTGGTTCAAGTTGTGCGGGCCAGTGGGCAAGTGAGTCAAATCGGGAGGGAAGCACATAAGTGAGAGAGGACTACATTCACAAGGTGAAGTTTGCAATAGCTGATTGTGCTCAATGACTCACCGGCAGTGATATTTACATGACCATTGGCCTTTATCCTTGACAAGTCTTGTGTCTCGACAGAGGGAGGATTCCCAGTTCAATTACCGACACACCACAGACCAGCTGACCACATGGATAACCACCAGAACAAGCAAGATTTAGTCCTTGTCGTCTGATCAGATAGAAATGATGCACCCACGGGCCACTCACCGTGGTTCCTTGATATGCAGATGACGTGCCGCGGTTTTCTTATCCTGGAGGAACGGCCATTATCGTGAAACTCGGAAGAAGTCGAAAGAACTATTTTCGACCCTCAAATGTAGGACTCTGTTTCCAGAAAATATATATTCCGGGATGACCCTGAGGAAGATAGGCGAAAGCAGATGTGGAGAAGTTGCCTTATGTCTCATTCTCACTAGTGGGGGTAGCAAGCCCAGAGTTGGTTAGCTCCCCAGCTGGTGAGTTGGATCGGCTTGACAACTGCCGATGCCATAATGAAGTTTTGGCGCCGAATCACTTTTGTGATTCATTCTTAATTTTTTACAAAATCAGTATGTTGACAAGAAGCTATTTCATTAACAATAATCAGTTGTGAAATGGTCAGAAAGAAAAAAAAAACACTGGGGCACAAGTTCTCTTTTGTAGTCTCCTCCAAAATGTTATATCACAAGTGATCGATGATCACATGGACAGGCAGTCGCCAGAAACAGTTGTCTCCAGTTGATATAATAAAACAACAGAGGACATACATTAGCATCTGGTATCGAATGCATAAAAACGAGGGTTAATGTTGGCACGAAGTCAAAGGGAAGATATTAATGTGGAAATCGAAATGACAAATACATCGCACAAGTAGTCATTTGATGCAAAAATAGTGTGATTATACTGTGTGACAACTTGTAATGCAAAACATGTAATGGCGCCAACCTCACTGGAGATTTGGGCATTGCCAGACGCTTTGCCTTATTTTGAATATTAACACTGTGAATTATGTGGATCAGCCCATGTTCCCCTGCCCCAACTATCACCCCCTTCTCCCCAAAACTCCCTCCGCACCCCGCCACACCTCTCCGCACCACACTGTTGAGAGGGTGCTGGTGCTCATACCACAGCAAAGATTCTTACCACCGAAGAGGAAAGAGGTGCATGATTGTGGACCCCGGGATGGCTCCAACTCCCCTGGGAGGTATCGATGTCAGAGAGAGTGCTTGGTGAGTTTCCACCTCAACCCGAGGGGTCGATTGCCGTAGTATGACACCAAGAATGTACGGGATCAAGAGGGAAATGAACATAAGCTACCACGAAGAGAAGAAAGTTGGTGCATGGAGGGAGAGGGGGAGTAATGAACAGGCAACTGTTTCTGTATGCAAAGGATTGGAACCGCATGTGTTGTAATTTATGAATTCGTAAGGATCAATGTTATATGAGGACTTATAAAGTAGGCGTCAGTCCTAAACCTGAAGTGTCATAGGCATTCCGTTACAATGTGAATCCAGTTCCTTTGAAGTTTGTGCAGGTGATGCAAAACGACGAAAAAAAGGCATCCCATCAGCAATAATAAATTATTTCCATCTGCACAACCCCACTAAACAATCTTGTTTCTATTGAAACACAACATTTTCACCTCAAAAGCATTAGTCTATGGGCGAAGGCTGCTGTAGTGGGTTTTGTAGGGGTTTGTAAGTGTGATGGTTACTTTTGTTTGAGAGAAAGTTAACAGAACTTCTGTCAAATGTTGACTTATTCAAACAAATGAAACATGAAATACAGACATAACTTCCTGGGTTGCCCATGTGTGTGTGACTGTCATGAGTTATAGTGCAATTGGGATGTGGCCCCAATTTCTCTGCATGAGGACCAAACTTGAAGACAATATGCACATAGGGAACATATATGAGATGGGTTAGGGCCCATAAGATACTGCTTTCCATCGTCCATCTGTTGTATCAATGAGAAGCAAATTCACTTACCTTTACCATAAACATGTACCGCTAAGCAACAAGTGGTTTTAAACTAGTTTCTGGAAGAATTGTAGCGCCCGAAGCGTGGCAACCACGCTCATCAGGATTCCTGGCTGCCGAAAACGTACCAGTGTAGTTCAGAGCGCACTCCTCCATTTTGGTGGCAGACAGATGGATGAGCGTGATGGCCACCTCCAGGCGCCACAACTATTCAGAACTAGCTAGATAGTAGGGGGCTTACTGCACAGGTTAGTGGTAAAAGGTTAAGTGTCATTTGCGCAATAAATGGGACGAACTTACAAATCATCATGGGGAATGCAGGATGAATCTGACGACAATCCCACCCGGACAATTTCCACCCGGACAATTACCTCAACGAATGTTATGGTCAGAATAGGGTTAGGCGTCTAAAATTAGGGTCAGTTTGGGTGGGAATGTACGGGTGGAATTGTGCAGGGTGGGAGTTGTGGCGAACGGAGAATAATGAAGAGGTAATATAGTACTAGAGAAAAAAGGTAAATGTGTCTGTCTGAAGCCGGACTTCATACAACCTTTAGTACAGAAGGAAACAGGCCTTGAAGTTAGTGCATGTGTATTGTGCAAGATCGAGAAGACCACCGTTAATCAATAATATGTTATGTCATGCTCGCAGAACCCTGTAAATATTTTTTTGTTCCTAAAAAAAAATAAAAATTATGTTCATTTGAAAAAATAATGACTCTATGAGAAAGGATTGGTTGAGTAGGTTGGTGGGGTTGGTAAGGTTACTTTGTTGAGAGAAAAGACAATAGGCCTCCTGTGGAATGTTGAGTTAATTAAACACAATGGACTACATGACATGGTTGTTCAACTGTGAATGAAGTCCATTGCTTTATTGTGTGATGGGGATTCTCCCTAAAATTTCTGCGAAACTGAACATAACTTGAAGGCCAATCAACTCCACATGGAAAACATTGTATTTAAAATGAGGGTGGTTGGAGACCTGCAGATAGAGTTTTCCATTCCCCATGAAATAATCGGATTGTTCACGCCTGCCAGTTTGTTCCTGTAACTAGATACTGTAGTGTATGAGTATATGGACCATACTAGTTTCAAAGCAGGGCCTTAGAGAGGCTTAGGAAACTAGAAACAGTGGGGGAGAAACCGGTATATAGAGAAGGCCAGCCTCATCCTCTAGCACTCAGCATGGTGTCGGTCCTCATCCACATTCCTCAATCCACCCTGATCCCCCATCCCCTTCATCCAGCATTACAATGTTCACAGAGTTCTTATGGAAAACACCACTTTTCCAGTTTCCTTCATGAGACCTTAAGTGCTGAGAAGAAAGGAATCACAAAAGGCCTGTAACGCATTAACTGTTATATCATTGAGAAATTTACGGATAAACAAAGTCAATCATGACTGGCCTGCCAAGTCAAGGACCCTAAGAATCTCCAGTTGTAACAAATACTATCCCCATAACAGCAGATGTTTCAGATCCCAGGCTGTAGATTAAAGTTCCATTCAGCCTTTAGTTCATGTCCTCCTGTCACCAGCACAAAGCCACACGTACTTAATCTATTGTATTGAAAAACCACACATAACTTTTTTGAAAAATGATAGTATTAGTTACAACATTTGTGATTCATGTGTGAATATTCCATGTGCGCAACATATACAGATACATATGCATACAAAATTATAAAATCATAAATAAATGAATAAATTAAAATAATATAAAAAAGCACGAATGTATCACCATTTTCTCTGAGAATAGAATTATTTGAGTGTTGTAATTTTAACTGAATTTCATTCATGTAGAGGAGGTGGTATAGAAACGTGACAATCCTTTTCATTATCATGATGACTATTCCTATTATATAAACGACTGAGAATGGGAACTTTAATATCTCTGATTAGTGCTGCGGAATTGGAAAAAAAAAAGCACCACAAACAACGTAGAGAGAAAACCAGATGTGTGAACGATCTCTGTGGGCGGCCAAACGGGACAATCACCCAAGAATTGTGTGAATGATGAATTATGGGACATCGCCAGGAATGGAAGTCACGGGAAGTATGCACTTTTTGGAGGCTCACACGAACACTCTACGCAGAGGATGGACATGCATGTTCAGTGTATGCGTTGTAAACTGACCAAGGCGCAAGTCTTAGGTGTGACGTAATGAAAACCCCAGGATGATTTCCCCCCTGGGGGTTAGGGAATAAGTATGAGGGGTAAGGTCCGGATGTATGGGTCTAAGGGGAGGGGAGGGGGGGGGGGGTTGGCCAGGAGTATTTCCGGCAACTGACCCAGGTATTCCACATCTGCATGATGAAGGTTTACCGCCGAGATGAAAATAAAGATGAGCCATTGGCAACCAAGAGACACATCTCAGGGTTGCTTCTATACCTATATATAACCCAACATAAATGAACATGTAGCAATCTAATGCTGCTTTTTGATGACGATTCATGCGATCTGGCACCACTCGGCTTTGGAAAGCATACCACATGGGATTTATTACTATGTAACTGGAGTGCTTGATCAAAAAACTCTGTCCCCCGGACACATTGTACAATAAAAATGTTCACTATACATCCATGGTTCTGGGTCTACTCACTCTACTGAACACTCCTGAAATTTCTGGGATGCCAAATCGCCAAAAGGAAAGCAATAATTGATTTAAGTTGGAGTGAGGAATCTATCGGCATAAGCTCTCCTATGCGAGACATGCTTTATAGACGCGCGTGCAAACATTTATTTCCTGAACATGCGTGAAACACTTTGTCACCTGTTGACCGTGTGGAGAAGATGCTGGCAGTACTGTGGGCCAGGACTCTTATATACACGATATACGAGAGGCTACCGAGACCCAAACCAGCGAAATCATTGGAGTGCTTCAAGTACTCAAAGCCTATGCAGGAAAGTGGTGCATGACAGAATCCACTGTGTAGGCATGCATGGTTATCAGCAGGGGGATATTTTCAGGAGGCTAGTTATTACATGATCAGGTTAGGCAGAGCTCCATCATGAAAAAGTTCGA